>VUQS01056043.1:23062-36939 GCA_015108495.1 Heterochromis multidens | reverse complement strand
TATATACACTACCAATTGGAAAACATTTCCCTCATATTCAGGTAAATGGTAGCAAAAACAGACATCCATGTTACTTAATTTTACTGTGAAATGTGCCAGATGGCTTTTACAACTTCATTTATCCACTAAGCACATAATTATCCACCTACATTTCCTGCTTGTATTTAACACTCTATAATCAATGCTATTAGGGGACAGTTGATCACATATTGTAGTCAGACTGTATACCTAAAATGGAAATATCTCCTAATGAAGGCATCCTTGTGCTTATGCTCCAGTAGCTACAAGACAGCCAGTTCATAGCCTGTAATGTCCAGTTTACTCAAATACATCGAATCCTAGTGTAGCAGAGGTGCCAGAAGCTGAGCATCAGCCTGGGAATTTAGACACATTTTCTATCACTGAGCCTATAAGATCCCACACTCTTTCTTAAGAGAGTCCACACCTACCAACAGGTGCCATATCTATGATGAGAGATAAGGACATGATGGTGTCTTACAGGCTAGACCAGGGAGGGCAATTAATTTTCCCAAGGGGCCACATGAGAAACTGGGACTGTTGTGGAGGGCCACACCAATAAGCTAAACTCAATTCTGCTCACTATTAATTTTCTTTCTTTATAAATTGCTAGTGGTAAGAGTAGATGTTACATTTTAATTGTAACATCTGTTACAATTGTAATTGTAACATTGTAACATTTTAATTGTAACAATGAAAATATGAAATAGGCATAGTAAAAATGCCAACATTTCTTTACTATTTCATCAATATTACCATTTTGTCCTATTTCACCCCAGCCTATCCAAGCATGGACCCAATAAAAGAGACTACGACTCACTCCCTGTAATAGGAGCTGCCAACTCCTCCATAATCTCAGATTTTTCGCTATCCCATGAACACAGATGAGTAACTGGACATCACAGCTCTCGTCCAGAGCCAAAGAGAAAAAGTCAAAATTGTCCACTGTAGCTCCAGATTTCCCACAATGTCCTTGATCCGTCTTGTTACGGTTCGCCTGGAGAGGGGCACGTTCTCAAATACTGCTTTTTTTCTCAGGGCATATTAGCGCAGCAGAGTCCACCAAACATTCTTTGATAAACTCCCCATCAGAGAATGGCTGTTTGTTGCGATAGATAGATAGATAGATAGATAGATAGATAGATAGATAGATAGATAGATAGATAGATAGATAGATAGATAGATACTTTATTAATCCTGCAGGGGAAATTACTGTTTTACAGCAGTAGGATAAATAATAAAAATAGTATAATGTAGAATAAAAACAACATTGTTAAAAGTAAAAGTACCACAGGCCCATAGTGAAGGCCTTATAATGTGAGGTAGTAGGTAATGTTTTTAAATACAACAGTGACAAAAACAAAGAAATTTTTAAAAAATGAAGTTAAAAATAAAAAAGACTGAGACTGTGCAAAAGAGTAGTATATATGGTGTTAATAAATAATATGTACACTATAAATCTAAGAAACATCAGTCAAGTTCCTGTATTTCTTTGTATATTTAGTCTTGTAATGGCAATTCATTGTAATCCTTAAACACAGTAATCTGCTCTCCACAAACTAAGCACACAGCTTTACCTCTGACTTTGTCTTGTTAAATTCTGCATCAATCTTTTGTTGTTGTTTTTTTTTTTAATGTGAGCTGACATCTTTTGGGGCTAGCAAACTCACATCTTTCATAAACGCATTTACAGTGAAGCTGCATTTGTTTGCACACACGTGCATATGTAAATAAAAATAAAAAAATACTAGTCACCTTTAAATAATAGCAACAAAGTTGTATTGTGTTGTACTGATTTTGCAGAAAATTACAAAAAACAGTAAACCATTCTCTAATGGGGACATTATTAAAGAGTGTTTGGTGGCTGAAATGGGACAAACTGCGTGATGTATACTTAATGAATCCTAATTACCCACTGACCTCACGTAGGCTGGTTGAGGGCAACCAAAAGGCTGGATGTGGCTCGCGTGATGTAGAATGCCCATGTCTAGGCTAGAATGTACTGTTCCTCATTACGAATAATCAGGGTTTCCTTACCAGATTCTCCAGACACTGAAAAAATATATAAATATCAGGCAGTCACATACCTTGTTATCTCTGTCTTCATATCCATTGACATTGCAAGTGATCCCTGAAGATATCACTTACATATCCCTCTAAATTCCATCAAACACAACACAAAGATACAATTAGGCATTATATTTTTGAAATTTATTACAAGCAAGTCCACAATTGCTATGTATTTTCTGCAATTTTATTCTGTGGAACTGACAGAATTATTTCACAGTAAAATAAATAGACATGGTATTAGTTGTTTTAAATGATATATTTCTAGAAGGTAACTTTCCTTTAAGATATCCAACACACAGCTTCATTATCCAGATTAATTTCCTTCACCAGTTTCTTGATTCTAGTCTGAAAGAACATCACTGAGATGTGAAGTTGTAGTAAAAACGTTTGGATTAAAAACCTGCTCCGACACTGACAAGAGGTTCCAGTCTGATTGGATGTGAGAGCTGCTGATCATGCCTCAGTTAAGGCCAACCGATCAGGACAGAGGTGTCAGTTCAGAGCTTAGCTGAAGGTGTAAATGCTGCACTCCT
The DNA here is from genome assembly GCA_015108495.1 of Heterochromis multidens. Lineage (NCBI taxonomy): Eukaryota > Metazoa > Chordata > Actinopteri > Cichliformes > Cichlidae > Heterochromis > Heterochromis multidens. The sequence continues at coordinate 34,318 of VUQS01056043.1, read as the reverse complement.
TAAGTAAGATGAAAGAATGTTCCGCTTGATGCATACACTTGCTAAACACTTTGACTGAGGTGATCAACCAACCCCCAAAGACGTGTAGTGACAACAGATGATCTACTCAGGTAAGCACCATCTTGCTTTTCAAAGTGCTTTACATTGCAACTCATCATAAGAGGTTGATTTCAAAGTCACTACTAGTCGGCACCTCGACAGATTTCCTGCCCACGTGGATATGCGGCGAAGTCACGGATGTCTTGGAGGCACAGGTGATAATAGGGCCTTAATCGCCCTGCTGGTTCTGCTTGTCCCTCTCAATGTCACATATCCGGATGAATGTGGTAAATATCAGCCCATAGTTGAAATAATGCCACTTTATCTGCTTTTGTCAGACCAAGGTCTTGGTCATATGAAGTGGGTGAAAGATGAAAGGTGTATATAATATTTGCAATTTTTAAAGCCAGTGTACTGTATAATCACCAGGTTAATGCTATTTGGATGGAGCAAGTTTGAAACTCTTGGATTAAAAATAAAGCTGAAATGCGGAATGCATATTTTTGCATGTGAGATGTAAAGGCTTTCTAAACGAGAAGCTGCGGCTTTGAGGCTAATTAGCATTTTCGACTGTGATCAGGGAAGACAAGTGTAGTGATCTAGCCTTTGGTCAATCCAAGTTTTGTTCAACAATAATACAGTTAAAGTGCAGTTGCTCCAGCTATGGGCTGATATATACCACATTAACTATAAAGTAGTTGTTGAAGTCTCCAGCTTTGTATTTTTGTGGCAGATTTCATGAAATATCAGTCAATACAACAAAGAAAGATCTTGGCAGAAACATGATGCCCACATCCCTCCTCTTAATCTGCACTATACCAGCTGTACCTTATCCTGCTATGCCACTATTCAATGCAATCTCATTTGTCATGTATCAAATGCACACTTCAGTGTATTCCCCTCAAATATACTGTGGAAGAAGGAGTCTCTTACAGTGATGCTCTGGCAATTGTCCAAACCTCAGCTGAATAAACACAAGGGCCATTTGCAGGTTGGCAGACACTGAGATGTTTGTCTTTCAGAGCAATCTATCTCCCTCCCTTTATTCCAGTCCACCCATTCTCTCTCAAACACAAAGGTGAAGAGTCGACAAGAGCTTATTACCACACAAATCAACATGCTGCTGTTTCTCGGCTCAACACGGCAACTGATTGGGTGTATATATGGAGTATAATGTTTGACCTATCAGGGCCAAATTTAAAGTTATGAGATGACCAATGTAGAAGTAGAAAAAGGGCATTATATCAAAGGAACTAAATCAGCTCGGATGAAACTGATGAATTAGTATGATAAATTAAAGTTAAAACAAATCTGATCTGTAAACTCAGATTAAAATAGGAAGTAAATATTGATACTTAAGTTAATTAACCAATCACACATCAATAAAGAATCTCAATGTTTTATCGTAATCATATTCTCAAATGCTATAGAAGCTCCAGTCCATCCTCTGGAGGTTACATGCATTTACTACTAATTTCTTTTGTTTGTAATTGCTGACTGGATTATGACCGATTTTAATTATTTTGTTCCCCAAGGAATAAAATGCTATTTTTATCTTGCGCAAAGGTTGCACAGAAGTGGTTGGGGTGGATGCTATATGTACTGGATCTTCAACACCAAAGATTAAGGTTAGAATCCTAAATTCCATGGTTGGTTTAGGGATTAAATTCATTTTGGTTAAAGTTTCTGTTTAAAAGATAATTAAGTCCGCTGAGATGTGTTATACCTCAAGGTTTTCTTGAGTTTTTCAGTATTTAACCAACTCAAGACTTTTTACCTAGACTTAAAGTAGCTAGTACACCCAAATCTTGATTTGCTTATATTAGCAGAAATACTAGAAAAAGGTCTTAACAACTGCCTTAAAATTCACCTACATGAGAAGCTCAGCAAATTATTAGTGTAAAAATGACAAATTACAATTTTAGGTGGTCATTTGTTGCATTTTTTTTTTTTTTTTGTCATACTAGGGAACAGATTCCAAGAAGTATCAGTTCTGGCTAGCTGTATCCCTCTCCTCACTAGTATTTGTGCTGAGAGTAACTTCAAATTTACTGGACACTCTTGAAAGTTGCATCAATCTTCTCATCTACAGGAAAGATTTCAGGAGCCTTTTCATTTGTTCCATCTCACACTGGCTATGTAACTGCTGGCATTTTATCTTTGCTATATACCAATCAATATGACACAAGGTCTTTTTTGTACTTTAACTATATTTCCTCTGTTTTATGAAGGAAATTGTGTGTTTTACTCTGAGAACTTCCAAAACACAAGTGACCTACAGGTCATCTCTATGCCTTAACAATAGAGCAGTTTCAAACAAGCTTCTCCCATGATGCCTTTGGTGTAAATATGACTTTCCATCTTGCCAGAAAGCAAGTACGCACATTTGCCAAAATAGCTAAAGTGTTACTTTAACAAAGTGCTAAAAGAGCCTTGACACTGGCATGAAAAACTTGAATCATGCTTTAATTATTATGATTTTGATTAATTATTATGATCTGGGTCAAAATGAAATCTATTATCTTTTATACATTTTTATTTTTGCATTAAAAAAAGTAAGATTAATTTGTTATAGATCAATTTATTTTCTTGGCAAAAAATACCTGCCCCCACATGTATAGCTTTATGAGAACAGCGTATAAAGTCAGTGTTTCAGTGCTATTTCTTTCAAACACTCTGAAAACATGAGCATGGTAAATGCAGCTCAGTTCAGCCTCTGAAGAAATGGTCAAAAGAAACAGCAAAACCTAAAACACATTCTACCTCTGTTGTGTATTCATGACTAAACTCTTGTTTTGATATGGTCTTTCACTGACACAAAAGCAAGCAAGGACTACTGTTTCTGTCAGTTTAAACAAATAATGATGCAACAGGAGTGCTTCTAGTGAATGTGAAATGCACTGTTGAATCACCAGTGGAGCCTCACAATAGCTTGCCACGCATCACAACAGCAAGGACAGACTCAATATTAACATTTCCTTTGACATGTGGCAAAAGGTTTTCTTTAAACCATGCAGATTGAATGGGAATCAGCGGATAATAAGAAATTAAAAGGTAAAGAGGGCACAGGGGAAAGAGTGAGAGAGAAAGCCAAATCCTAGCCCCAGGGCTTAATGTTACAACACAATGACCGCCAAGGCAGTAAAGGAGTCAACATTTCTTATTCGCCCCCTCCCCTAGTGCCACCTGCATTACAATTAACCTCATGGCAACCTTGAGGTCTCTGATTAGTGATGGCCTATTGTCTCGATCCCATTAATGCTTGGCCCCCACTCTGCCCTCAGCGCACTCACGTCAACAAATCAAACGCAGTTTCCGGCAGGGTCTTTTACTGCAAAGAGCTGGCCTCTAATATGGGACAGCTAACTAAAGGATAGCTGCAGAGGTCTTTAGAGAGCTGCTTTAGGTACCTGCAATTTCAGGTACATCGAAACTTATAAAGAGTAACCTGCCAAAGAAGAAAACAAAATAATCACAAAATGAACAATACAAGGGCAGGAACTGGAAAATGAAACAGGAGAGGGATACTTAAGGGATACTGCTTAATTTTTAATGACCGCCACACTGACAAGTGCAAAATATGTGTAAAAAAACTCACCCGTTCAGTCTTAGATATGCAATATCTTCATCCAGTGATACTCAGGAGAAGCGAAAAACATGGAAGTGGGAGCATTCAAGGAATTAAAAGCACACCAGATGTTGGGAACCCCTCAAGGGATAAACCGACACATTAAACATAATATCACCTCATGCACTGGAGTGCTATCACTGGTTCTCTCCAGGGAGCTGTTATACTATGTGTTGCTGCCACAGTTTAAATCTCAAGAAGTAGAAATTAAACCGCTGCAGACGGGCCCACGCAAAGGGTACACTTAGGAGCTTCAGCTGGCTTGGAAGCTCTGTGTGGAAAGCAAAAACAGTTTTGTTTTGTTTGTTTTTTTGTTTTTTTAAAGATAAAAAAAATGAACTTGGAGTAGTTGCATTTCATATAATCAGAGAGATAAACATCAAATCTTTTTGTGTACACTAGCTGCCAATAACACAATAGTCTTTTCTCTTTTCCAATGTCTCTTTTGACTTAAATCACACATCTCTTCTGTGACATGACAAATAGTTCATACAGCATTAATAACACATATGCATCATTTAGGGACAAGACTGGGGCCAAAACTGTTTCTATTTAAATGCATCAGAAACAATCAGATACTATACATATACTATACAATGCCAACTTTACTGATGAGCTAAACTAGGTTAATATTAGACAAATACTATTATTAGTGTTTGTCAACAGAAATTTGTAAACCTCAGTGAGTTGTGAATCTGACGTTTATCATGAGGCTATTAATTTGAAAATCAAGAACAAATTACAACAATGTCGTTTATAATGAATTGTGATTACTGCAATTATTATACTGTAATTATTGTAAATACTGAATGTTTAGTATTCACATGTGTGGAGGCATGATAATGAACTACGTTCTGAAGTAATACATTCGTTTCATAGTAAAATGTCTTGTACTGTGCATGTGTTATTTGAGCAAATGTGTCCACTTTATTAATTCTAATGTAGGTTGTTAACAAATCCTCAGGGTGTTGTCTTCAGCATTTTGTAATTCTCCAAAACCTTAAGACCTGCAATTGCAATGATGGACAATATGCCAAAACAAACAAACAAACAAACTTCACTGTTCATGCTAAACACTGTGTGTAACAGCATAAAACACACTATCCTCACCAAAAAGTTTACATAAAAAAACAAATCCTACTGTAATTTCATCTTAAAAGTAGCCTACAAATTTAGCTACAAGTGAGACCAGCAATGTTAAACGGTTAACAAGTCCTCTGTCTGAAGTAGATTGTAAGCATGTCCAAGATGCCACATGGGACAGTTTCCGGTTTGAAAGAGCAGCAAAGTCTTGCTTTGGAGGTACGTGGGGTTGGTGGTGATTTTGAACCAGGAGATTGAGGTTGTGTCTGTTGGATCATTTTCACTCATCCTTTGGTTAAGTTTATGCAAAAAAACCCTGCTTGGTTAAATTTGGACACTAATACTTACAAGAAAAATTGGCTTGTATAAAAAAATAGACCTTTTTACAATGTTAAACAAAGGTCCATTTTCCAGGTTACCAGACTTATAAGGTCCGCCACATCAAAAGATGACGACACCAGTGTAGATTTTACTTATGCCCATAACCAATAGAGGTAACTTAATTTAAAAATGTAACTACACATCTAGCCTGTTATAATTCCCGAGGTTTCAAATACTACCACTGGTGTCCCCAAACTACAGAGTCTGTGCCTTGATGCACCTGTTTGTCACTCCAATCTAGTCACATATAGATGCTTGTAAAGGTCCCTTGGTGCCTTTAAAAGCACTGGGTAAGTGTTATTTTTTAAAAGTGCAAGGTTAATGCTGTGTAGAGTCTTGTTTTAACCCAAACCAGGATCTTTTCCTAACATTAACTTTTTCTAAGTAATTATTGGTGCCTAAATCAACTGTCAAGGGAACACAAAGGTAAAAAGTAGTGAAAATGAAGTTTAAAAAGTTTTTAAAAATGGTGAACAAAGTTCAAAACACAAAGCTCCCAAACAGGATGCAAACCACAGTTTCCCACGTGAAAAACTTACTTCACTGTCACCCATTCAACATCCTAACATGGACTTTGTGGCTCTTTGAGAGAGGATTGGTATCTCTCTGCCAAAGGACACCTTTGGGGTAATTTGGAGATGCTATCAGTATCTGGAAAAATGGCGGTGTTTAACATATTGTATTATTCCGTGACACACTCATTTATTACAAAGGTTTTAATGTGTAAAATGTTATATGAATATATGTAGATGTGACAGTGATGTTACTTTTTTTATTGCTGTTAGTTGAAAGCTATTTTGACTATTGTAAAATCCTTTGTGTCTCAGTTGTTCATGCAGTTAATGGAGGTATGTTTATATGTGCTGTTCTTTTTTTGGCCACCCATTTGTTCCAGATGTTATCAAGCTTCTCCTTGCCAGCCATACCGAAGTCAAATAAAAAATATATATATATTTATAGTTAAAACATAAACTGCAGGGTGACAAATTGATTTAATATAGCTATTTTCCTCATGTTATTACATCTTTATCAAGTACCATGTGAGGCTGGAAAAAAATAAACAAAAAACAGATTCCAGAGATTCACTGGGTAATTTTTTTCCCCTCTCTCTAGCAAAAGAACACAGAACCATTAAGCACTTAATTCATTCTGGCTCAGGTGCATCTCTCTGTCCAGCTAAGCAATACAACAGTTATACCATTTATGGACTGTCCAGCATGCAGGTGGCAGAAAAACTTCTGGGGCACACCTGCCAGCTGATCCAACCATTAGACTATGAACCACACTGTCTATAGCCCCAAACCTCTGAGGACTTGCCTCACCATGCAGGTGCAGAAACAGGAAAAACTGTGATGGATTACTCAAGATTTAGCAATCGCTTCCTCAAAAAACCTCTTTTATCGTGTGTAAATGAGCCGACTGGATGCGTATTTTCCATGCACTACAGGAAAAGTCTTGTTTTCATGGTACACTAAATGGTTCTAGGAATGTTTTTAACTAGAGGGCACACACTGAAGTTCAATGAGCTGACTAAAATGTCTTTATACTGGTTGAAACATTATTTCATGATTTTGAATTTTATCTCTAACATTGTCTCCAATCCAAAGTCTTTGAGCCTCAACAATACATCCTTGTGAAAATATTCAGAGGCCATGATGCCGCCACATTGCTTATATCGTTTCACTCTGCAACCATTAGACACATAACTAAGCTTCGACCACATCGCTTTAAAACTCTGCCAGGTCCAAGCCAAAATAGCGTTTCACTGATGAATCAAAGAAGCATAATATAAAATGTTTTCTCTGCTCCAATCCATAAAACTAAATACCAGAACCATTTTTAATTTAAAGTCTGATTTTAATTACAGTATGTAAGAATCAAAATTAGTTTAAAGCCTTGTGTAATCTTTTATCCATACACGATTTAAACTGCGAGATCCCTGGATTATAATGTAAACTGTAATAAATTATGTGGTTTTTTTTTCTTTAGTTGAAAACTTGCCAAGATTAAAAATGAAATTAAAAAATGCATGTGAAGCTTTTTTTTTGTAATCTAACAATATTAATTTGTCACAGTGGAAAATGAATACCATAAACTTCATATACAGCTAGAATAAATTTTTATTTATGCAGGAATATAAATAGAGGATGTACTATTAATATTCTTAGAGGAATGCTTAGGCCTGGTGTTATCTTCCACGAGATTCATCAGTGTTAGTAGTTATTGTCCAGACCCCCCATGGTTGTAATTCTTTATCCTTGCCATCTCAGTAAACTGCATAATTTAGTTAAGAAGGTGTAATTCTATTCCCTTCACACAATCAGTGAGGCTCCAGGCTGACCCAAGGCAGTTGCACTTAAGTGAGTTTGCACATGTAATAGTGTGCCTAAGTTATTGATTTGAAGGAATACAAATGAAATGACTCCCCTGACCTTAAGCAAGAAGTGATTAGAGTGTGGTTGCAATAGTCTGATATGCTATTACTACATCTTAATTTTTTAAATGATTGAGTATTTATGTAAATCTTTGTTTATCATGTATCCATATGGTGAACTAGAGAGATGATACATGTGCATTGGTTCACCATCAAACCAGATGTTGGCTAATCTGAGCTGCACAATAGATCTTTTCTCTAAAAGGCACATAAACTGAAAAAATACTTAAATCAAGACAAAGAAAAGGGGATTCAAATACTACAAAACACCATTTGCATTTGATTTTGTGCACATGTAAATGATTCGTTTAGCACTTTGAGAAGCTGTGATGCTGTGCTGTGTTGTTGGGCGTTGTGCAGTTTGATTTTATGCACTTCATCTAGAAAAAAAATAAATAAATCAGAGTTGTGCAGTTATCCAAGCTCATAAACAAAATAATCATTAACTAGCAATGCAAGGAAAGTGTTTTGTCTTGGTAAAATATGATACCAGGTGAGGCCCCGTGCCTTGACAGGTCGCCATTTTGAGGCCACTAATTTGGTCTCATTGTGGCAGTAGCAACTCCCAGCACAGCAGCAAGACAATTATATCCAGGTGCAAGGATTTGATTCAACAAATTCTAGGTGGATCATTCCAGCTTGCTCCGAGCCCCCTCCCCACCCCCTCTTTGCCGTGTTGTCTCTCTTCTGGGCCAGCTTGGAACAGATGCCCTTGAAAAATCTACAGCCCTCACATGTGACTGAGGACCTTGACAAAAAGCTGAAGCAATTCCAGAAACTTGAAAGTCATGAACCATGTTGTATATTATGATAATTGGAATGGCAGCAACTGGAAACATTCCCCTGAATATTCCAAAAGATAATGGGACATGCTAATGAGCATGGAATCAAGCCAATCAAAAAAAAAAAAAAAGAAAAAGAAATGAGAGAGGAGAGTGGAGATGGGAAGGTGGTCAAAAAAAAAAAAAGTAAAGTAAAGTAAAGTGTGTGGGGTGGGCTGTGTGCATATGTGATATATGTGTGCTCTGTCTTCCTGGAACAGCAGTACTGTTGAGTGTAGAATAGCACTGTACAGTCCGCCTGTCAAAACTGTTGATGCGCATTTGGGGAAAGTATAATTTGGGAGCTCGCACCTGGCAGACTGAGGGATTTCATGCTATGCTCCTATGCCAAAGCACTCAAGCAATGCCATGCTGAACTCAGAGCTTATTTCTCTGGTCGCCACACAACATGAAAGAGGACCCATAAATATCAGCTCTTTTTTTTAAAGTGTAACTGTATTAAATTTAAACGCGTCTCAGACAACTTTAAGTTTGCGTTGTTGGCTTGGTGTTATGATATTTTGGTGAAGGGTTTGGTATAATTTGATTTATTTTATTATACTGGAATATTAATGGTATACAAAATTGAAATTTATAACCAGCTGTGAGCCAGTTTTGTTCCAGGAAAGCAAACCGTGTAGACGAAAAGTAAACTGTAGCTGATTTACATAAAGTCTTAAAGCGTAATTCCTATTAAATGCTGATTATTATTTGAGGATGAGCTTATAGGGCAATGTCTTATTAAAAATGCTAGACTGCATCTTTGCCATACAGCAAACTCTGTCATCAGTGACATGCTACATCTCAATCCTGTGGACAGCTGATTGGATTTACTCAAAACTTGGGCTGGAGAAAGTCTCACGCTGAGAGTAAAATTGACTTAGGCCTGTATTCAGAGAGAAAGATGAAGGGCATCCAGTCTTATCATTCTCCATCCCATGTCTCCCTACAGCCCCAGTACTTTCCATGTGTTATTCCAGTGTGTGCCCAAGAATTTTCTACATGTGATGTCAACATCAAGCCAGGACACAAAGTCAAGGGAGGTACTGGGAGTTGAATCAGAAGTGCTGCCAACATTTTATGGCTTTGGAGTCCATGTTCAGATGGATGAAAGATCGCTGTAAGAGATAGATGCCAGAAAGCTCTTTAAATGGAATAAATCGAGATGTATCTTAATGCTTGTGAGACCAGCTTGGCTAAGATTGGCAAGATTTGTGAAACTTAAAACACCTTTTTCTCATAGCATTCGTATTGCGTAAAATTCTCATGCCATATTCAGGGAGCATCTGACCAGGATAAGAGGTATGTGTAAGTACAAGATCTCAGTGTTAAAATGAAATCATTTTCTATATACATTATGATTCTAATTCATAAACAAGGTCAGAGCTTCACAAGGTCAGAGCTTCACACCGCACAGATTAACATTTTATTACATGTTACATATACATTTATTTGATAATCCATAACAGCATTTCTGCAACTGTAATATATAAAAATTCAGACAAGTGTAACCAGGGGGTTGCGTATAATTTCATTCCCATTGCATCCTCACTGGGGTGCTGGTTCTCAGACTTCAGCCAGAACACAAGCCTTTATTTGATTTAGGGAACTCCCCCTCTCATGAGCCTCCTCTGCTCATGAAGTGTCCCAGTATGGAATGTCTGCATTATTACACTGCTGACAGAGATTGATGCTTCTCCAAACCATCTGCACATGCAACAATACTCAAGTTGAATAAACTTAATTGCAGACAAAGGGAAAAACACTTTTAAGAAGTGGAAAATACAAGAAATTATTTAATTTTCGATGTTCTGAGACATATGCTTGGAAGGAAAAAAAAGTTTTCTAATGGATGTTTGAGATTAGTCAAACACCATCAGCAAATGTGTCAGGAATGAATGATTTACTGAAACGCTGCACGCAGCCATGGTTGGGTTGGGTTGTAGCAGAGGCAGTGCAAAGCCACCAAGTGATGTAACTTTGAATTTATTTACAGTCAGTGATGGATCATCAGTCATAGGTCTCCAAAAATAGGCATGCAAATAATCCTAAATGTCCCTTTTCTGCTTTTGTGTGTCTTATGGTACAAAAGTACCTGTCAAAATATTAAACTCAATTTGTCATTTCAGTTTAGGTCAAAGGTGAAGTTTAATTAGAAAAGTCTAAAACACAGCAGCCTTTTTTATCCTATCCATATTAATATAACATTTGTGATTCACAAAAGCAGATACGTGATATGTTCTCTGCTCTTAAAAGCTCAGAGAACAAAAGCTGCAGTGTACTTATACAGAGAATTGACCTGTAACCCAGTGGGATAAACTGTTCAAACCTTACAGTACGTCACCATTTTGTTTAACAGGGCTAGGGATCAAAACACTAATCCCCCCACACTCCCTTTAGTTATAATTAACTTGCAGTGCTCAAAGCTAACACTATTTTAAAGATGTATTTTTATGGACTCTAATCCTGATTCAATCTCTCTTCATGTGCAAAGCACAAAGAGGAAAAAAAGAAGGCGGCTGAGTGCTTTTTGTGTTCACTCTCCTTCTACTTCATACTTTTTTATTATCAGTTCAATATTACAAGGTATTGTGACTTGGATGCTTTAATAGAAATAGAATCTGATCTTTACTGGTTTGGATTAAATATTCAGTTGCTGGCCAGCGAATGACTTATTTATCTTGAAACCCTGATCATTGTTACAAAACTTAGAGGAAGCAAAAATTGTGAAAGTTTCACTGCGGTTTAACACCTCATCCAACCCCTAATTTTGTTACATTAAAAAAAAAGTTAAATCCCATAAAAAAAAAAAAAAAAAAAAAAAAAAACAATTGGAAAAAAAAAAAAAACAAAAAAAAAAAAAAAAAAAA
>VUQS01056038.1:19934-39057 GCA_015108495.1 Heterochromis multidens | reverse complement strand
GTTCTTTCCGGTAAACACTGTAAAGCTCCCAGTTTGCTCTTCAGATTTTTTTCCCCTTCGGCTTAAATCTCTAACTTTACTCTCAGGATTAAGTGTTGTCAGAGCTGTAAATCCTTGTTGTTTCATTTCATTTGTCTCTCGTGAGAAAATCTCTAAACAGACAACTTTGTATTTAAAATGCACATGCAGTCAAGTTATTTGTTTGTGTGAGCAAAATCACTACGAATGACGTGTAGCTCATCATCATGCTGGTTCTTCCCAACACTGAGGCTGATTCTGTTGCCTATCCCACTGAAAACAAAGGAGCAATAGAGGAACACAAGAGCAGCCAAAGACACTGGCCAGTATTTTGTAATTCCCACCGACCTACTGTCTTCACCCAATACAGCCTCAGGCAAACAATGTCATGATAATAAAGACATGCCTTTTTTGTTTGTTTTATGTTGTGACATTTGCTTTCTGTAATTTTATATGATACAACACTTGTTAAGAGACACTCTATAACTAGTAGCTTTAGTTTGAACACGCACACTAAATAAAGTAATTCATGGATGTAGTGAGAAGGACTATGGTTTAGAAACACGTAGTCCTACAGTTGCTGCTTTTTTCAGCAAAGTAGGCCTAATATTAGATCTGCAGTGAAAAGGGTAATGGTATTGCAGTATATGCCTGCAATATTATTGTATGTAGGGAAAACTTCTCCTACCATCAAAATAGATGGCTCACACATGTAAATCACAGCTTTTACCTCTGAAAAATCATAACATGATGCATTTTCCATCCAGTACCCTCCGTCAGTCCATATAATATGGACTGAAATAAAAGGAGTCCATATAGTATAGATTGAGGGTCCATCTGGGGGCTCTGAGGGTCCATCTGTTTGCAGTGGTCGCTAAAGGGGCTTTTTAAAGTGTGATGCTGCTGGACCATAGCAGTCTAGCGGCAGCACAAATCTCTGTGCTTGTGTTGTAAAATTCAGCAAGGTCAATCAAGAAACCTGCAAGAAGCTGAAGGAGGCCTAAGAGCATTTTAGCTATGCCAAAGAAATGCACACACACACACAGACATAAAAAATGTCTGTGTGTGTGTGTGTGTGTGCGTGTGTGAGACAGCCCTGTGGTAAAATAATTGAAATGAGAGCAACAGCATCGCTCTTGTGTTGGCACTGCCACAGGAACTTTTCCTTCTTAATGTTAAGAGTGGGCAGGAATGGAATTTAAATGTCCTCTCTGTTTCTTTTTACCTTTTTGTTCTGCAGATACCTTCTATTTCTTACTTCTACTTTGATCTTAATGGTCTGTGTTGTGTAGCTCTAGTTGTTGAGGCCTTTGTTTAGCCCAGTAAGTGGTTTTATTTTACATCTATCCTCATGTCTTCACAGGAAACCAATGAGCTGGTGGCAATTAAGAAGTTCAAAGACAGTGAAGGTGAGTAAAGGAGCCAGAAAGTTAGGGTAAGAGAGAGAAAGAGGAAGGGCAGAGCTGTTGCATAATTTCTGTCTGTTTAATTTCCACACAGAAAATGAGGAGGTCAAGGAGACCACTCTTCGGGAGCTGAAGATGCTTCGGACACTGAAGCAGGACAATATAGTCGAGTTGAAAGAGGCTTTTCGCAGGCGGGGAAAGCTCTACCTTGTCTTTGAATATGTTGAGAGGGTCAGTTCAGTGACTGCATCATTATAATTTGACTTCGCCTGCATGCTAAGCACACATTCCTCTTCTCTACTCTGCTGTATCTAGATTCCTAGCCTACTTACAAGTTTCAGGATGTTGAGACTGCTCACTTAAGCATTAAAAAGTGTCACCATGGCAACATATGAACTATGCTGTTGGTGAGTAATGGTATTCCCCACTGTGTTGCCAGGGTACCCGGCCAAGTGTTTATTTTATGACAGGTTTTATTTTCATACTGTACTCTAGTCATTTAGCATGGTGTCCCCTCTCACCCCCTGTCAGGGTTAAAAATAACCCAAAAGAAATTAAAGGTTAACACCATACATATTTTTAGAGCACACTTTCACCAGGCTGCAGTCGTACAACAGAGCTCTTTCTAACAGGGAATTTTTTGTGGTTTGCAGAATATGTTGGAGCTATTAGAGGAAATGCCCAATGGTGCACCGCCTGATAAGGTCCGCAGCTACATTTACCAGCTCATCAAAGCCATCAACTGGTGTCACAAGAATGAGATCGTGCACAGAGGTGAGAATTTATCTTTATTTCTATATTTCAGTGTCACCTCATCTGATGTCACATCCAAAAATCATACTTTTATGGAAATCCCAAGAAAAGACAAACCCTGTCATAGGAGGAAAAATGAAGCTGAAGTAGACCTTTACCTCTCTGCATAAGATGTAGATTGTAATCTTGTATTCATATTATGTAATCATATGGTAGGACAATATTTGAAGCATGTTGTTAATGCCCCTTTTTTCTGCATTTTTCTTCCAGATATTAAGCCAGAGAACCTCCTTATCAGCTCCGAGGATGTTCTCAAACTTTGTGATTTTGGTGAGTCTTCTTCTGTTCTTTACAGCAGCCATATAGTATGTATTTTTAAGATTTAGAGTCCGTGTGTAATGCAGTAAAAACCTCCAGAATATTCACATTTCACTGCTCAAGTAATGATAACTGTTTTTAAAATCAAGCAAATTCTTTAACACGGTGAATCACTTTCTGCTGCTCTTTTGTATGTGCAGATTGATCGTGATTATTTGTGAGTTTTGCAGTTATCTCTGTGATTGCATTGTGCCCAGCTTGGTTTCTTGGGCTTAGTTCAGTGTGAAAAATCCCACCGTGAGTTGTGTATCAGAAGGATCAATTCTGCCATTTGGGAAGCAGCCAACTATCATTATAAAATGCAGCCTGGTGGTTGTTAACACAATTAATCCGCCAAAGGTAGTGTATATTTCAAGGAAGTTGGATTAATGAAGCACTTGCTTTCTCTGTAAAACACTAATAAATTGTATTGATATGGCATACCTTTGCCATTTTACAGTTTCCCAGGTGTGTATTCTACATTTGCATGAGTATTTCCAGAATCACATGGTCAGTTAGCTTTGCATAATTGGCTAATGCAATGCTATTTAGTCAGCTGGGGTGAGATTTGTTTGTTATTCACTGTTGGAGCTGGGATTCTGTTTATTGTGACTTTTTATGATTAAAATGGACTCTCTGTACACCACTTTTCTAAAGCACAGTCTCCAACCGCCTGCAGTGACATAACTAATTAGTCTGATCACATGGGAAGACCATGTTGTTACTGAAGCTGTCCAAATTATTTGAACATTGAGTGTCCTTTATTTTTATTAATCGACCATTTAAAGACTCTAAACTGTCTGCATATTATCACACTTCATGTGGTGGCTGTGTAACATACAGAATCAGGTCTATGTGATTTATTAAACATCTGTTATTCTGGCTCAGGTTTTGCTCGTAACCTGTCTGAAGGAACAGATGCCAACTACACTGAGTATGTGGCCACAAGGTGGTACCGCTCACCTGAGCTGTTGCTGGGGTGAGTTCTTGTGTTCTTGTGCATATCTATGCATGCGCGTATCTGTAGGAGATGAAGCGAGAAACATGAAGGGAGGGAAAGAGTACAGGCATAAGATATTTTTCTGTGTTTTTCTGCAGATGGTATCAGAAGGGAACACATCAATCTATGATTTTCTCTTATGATTCCACCATACCTTAATCACGATCCAAAAGTAATGCTTTCATTTTTTCAGTTAATATCCATTAACTGGGTTAACTCATTATAATTATTTTTACATTATATATTTTATATATCAGCTTGTGTCTACAGCCTGTCATGAGTAAATGAAAGCAAGTTATAGCAAAACGTTTTATAATTATACCAAAGAAACTATAAATAGAGAGCATTTCTGATTATAAACTGAGGCCAAACTTTCCAAAGATCCCAAATGTGTCAAGCTGAATTTTCTGGAAAGGGATAACGGTGAAATGAAGAAAATTTTAATCTGTTTAAACAGTAAAAATAGTCTTAGAGTGTCTGAGCCAATATGAGACCTGTTTTATTGCATATGTACCAACATACACTCACCAGCCACTTCATTAGGGACACCTTACTAGTACTGGGTTGGACCCCCTTTTGCTTTCAGAACTGTCCTAATTCTTTGTGGCATAGATCCAACAAGGTGCTGGAAACATTCCTCAGACATATTGACATGATAGCATCACACAGTTACTGCAGCTTTGTCAGCTGCACATCCATGATATGAATCTCTTGTTAACCACATCCCAAAGGTGCTCTAACTGGACTGAGATCTGGTGACTTAGAGGTCATTTGAGTACAGTGAACTCATTGTCATGTTCAAGAAACCAGTTTGCAATGCTCAGTTGGTACTAAGTGGCCCAAAGTGTACCAGTAAAATATCCCACATACCATTACACCACCACAAGCAACCATAACCATTGATAAGCAGGATGGATCCATTCTTTTATGTTGTTTACGCAAAATTCTGACCCTACCATCTGAATGTTGCAGCAGAAATCGAGATTCATCAGACCAGGCAAAGTTTTTTCCAATGTTCTATTCTCCCATTTAGGTGAACCCATGTGAATTGCAGCCTCAGTTTCTTGTTCTTACAGGAATGACACCCTGTGTGGTAATCTGCTTCAAGGTTCAACATGTTGTGTGGTCAGAGATGCTCTTCTGCATACCTTGGTTGTAACGAGTGGTTATTTGAGTTACTATCAGCAGTCTGGCCATTCTCCTCTGACCTCTGGCATAAACAAGGGAGTTTTACCCAGAGAACTGCCGCTCACTGAGTATTTTCTCTTTTTTGGACCATTCTCTGTAAACCCTAGAGATGGGTGTGTAGGAAAATCCCAGTGGATCAGCAGTTTCTGAAATACTGAGACCAGCCTGTCTGGCACAAACAACCATGCCATGGTCAAAGTCACTTAAATCACCTTTCTTCCCCATCCTGATGCTGAGTTTGAACTTAATCAGGTCATCTTGACCATGTCTACATGCCTAAATGCACTGAGTTGCTGCCATGTTATTGGCTAATTAGATATTTGCATTAACAAACAGTTGAACGTGTTTACCTGACAAAGTGGCCGGTGAGTGTGTGTAAAAGGCACTGGAACTATAGAATTTTTTTTAAAGAGTGAATTAATTATCCAAACAGCAACCAAATCAATATGTATGACAATCTTGTAGAATTACCCTTAAAAGAAAACTATTAATGGATTTTCAGAAATGAAGTCTGAAGTGGATTCACTGTATTTGGAAATTGGTTGATATAAAAAGCGAGTTCTCTTTAACAGCTCCAAACATGTACTGAACATGATTTCATCTTTTTGATTTGTCCTAAATTCTTTTGTAATTTAAAGAAAATTAAATTTCATTTTTAATTATTGTGCTACTGAAAGTGATGCATTAAGTCTGTTCAGTCTAAGACACCTCAGCTGTGAAACCTAGTTAAATATGATTCGATATGCTCTATATCTGCACTTCTAGATGATACAAACACCCAGTAAATCCCCAGTAAGTCTAATTGGATTGTGTTTATTTAGGTTTTATTACATCTGGTCGGAAACATAATTAACATTACTGCAGTATGTAGAATAAAAGTTGACAAAACACAAAAGTTTATTGATTATCATCCTAGATGATAAATATAGGTCCCGCTTAGTGAGCTCTAAATTATTATATTGTTTTTATTCATATCTATGTGTGTTTTTAAGCAGAAAGTTTAGCTCACAAACCATTCTGTGTCATTTAAGTGTTAAAAATTTTCATTTGCATTTCTGTAATTCAGATAACAGGAAAAGCAGCCAATGATTCATCTGCTACATTATTACATGAGCCATCATGTATGCACCATATCCAGAGATCAAATTTTAGTTTCCTCGTTGACTTTTCTTGCCTATGTTGTTTTTGGGGCTTTTGCTGCATTTAATGTCCATTCTAGCTTGGAGACAGCTGAACGTCATCTAGCCTCGATGCTGTAGCCTGATTTAGTAAATGCCCTGGAACATTTATTGAGACAGCGTTTGAATGCCGCCCACTCAAATACTCTCTCCCTCCAACACCACCTCTCCTCTGCTTCTCTGCTGCCAGATCTCTCACCATTTCTCACCAGACTTCTCAGCTCGTTCTCTCAGAAATGACCATCTTCTTTATGAGCCGCTCCATCAGAAACACAACATTGATCGTTTTATTTTAATTGCACCACTTCCACGAATTATATCACCCCCTCAGCATCATCTTTCTCATAATCATCTCCTATTTGGCGACTTAGTTTTCACCCCTATCCTCCCCATTTTCATTTTCTCCATCATTATTATCACCCTACCACCTAATTAACAAGGTCTTTTTGCTATCTTTGACATTCAAATATTTGTCTGTTTTTCTCCATCTCAGGGCTCCTTATGGAAAGGCAGTGGACATGTGGTCGGTAGGGTGTATCCTCGGGGAGCTGAGTGATGGACAGCCCTTGTTTCCAGGAGAAAGCGAGATTGATCAGGTTGGTGAGCCAAAACAAGAGTGAAGCATTCAGTTAATTAAGCAGGCTGACTGAACAGAAATAGCTTTTGATGTAAAAAAAAATAAATCAATAAATAAATCAAATATAAACCTTACATTTGAAAGTCCTAAGCTTGAGGTTTAAGGGGGACTGACAGGTTTCATTTATTTCCTATTGTTATAAAGGGAACAGTCATTCATAATATTTGATACTTATGTACTTGACAGAACGCCTACTTGGGGTTGACTGGTTTCTTTCTGATATAATAAAATAACAGAAAAATTACAGAGAGTCCTTGAGAGTTAAAAATCACAGTTACAGTTTTTTGGACTCCACAGCTGGGCAAGAGAGATGTCGATTATGGGGTCGGAAATTAAGCAATTGGGAGACAACAAAGTGAGCTCGTGGAGATCCCTGAGATGGTGATGAGCACTAATTTTGGAAATTTAATAACAACTCAAATTCAATTTTATTAATCCCAAAATCACAAGTTTGTCCAACAGATCTTTACAACATGCAATTTGTGCAAGAGAAGAAACTCTCTGTTAGCTCACAAACAACTAATTGATATATTGAAGAAAGAAAAAAAAAGGATTAACATAAATAATCTGTTTCAGGCCTATCCTCAAAGACTTTATGGATTAGGTGTCTAATTTACCGTTTTAATAATTTTTGTAGGAAATTTATGGAAACAATGTGCATCACTTTCAGGTCAATGCACCTGGGCCCGTGCTCTCATTATCAGCACTTTCCTTGATTGGACAGTGCACTGTATAAAATGTAAACTGCAAGTTAAAAACAAAGTGAAAATGCTGTTAACTATTAACTGCATTCATCAAGGGCAAACGATAATAATTACCTATGCTATAAATCTTTAAGATTTTGCATAAAGGCTTCTCATTCTCATCTACAATCCATGGGCAGGATGAAGTGTTATATTGAGGGAAATTGAGTGACAATGGAAATGTGAAACAACACATGATCAAGTCTTTTTGATATATTTCAATTACCAAAAATAGAGCATAGGCTTCTTAGACCCACGAAACAGTGGGTTTTATTATTTGTCAGATAATTCCATTGAAAATGCTCCAAAAGGCACCAACACCACAAACATGGTCCAGAGGTCCAGTTCAGTGACTTGAATTACCAGAGGTGAGGCCCAGCAGAAAGCTATCACCTGCAGTTGCCTATGTGCACAAAGCAGTTGTTATTTAAAAAAGTGAAGAAGTTCTTTTTGGCAGCTCCTTTATTCACAAGGGGTCACCACAGCAGTTAGCTCCACATGTTTGATTTGCCTGATTTTATTTACACCGGATGCCTTTCCTTGCACAACCCTAAAGGGATTTGTGTCTCCTTCCAGGATTGAACCGGGGATCTTTTGCTTATTAGCTGAATGTGTATACCACTATAACATGCAGCTACAACAAAAATAAATAAATAAATAAATAATAAAACATTTATCGACCATACAATTTTTCTGAAGGGGGTAGCTATCCATAGAGATCAAAAAACAATTTGTACCAGGCTGTAAACATGCTTTTTATTGCTGTTAAATTAGGATTTTAACACAGGACTAAAGAGAAACTAAGAAAATGTAGAGCATGGTAACAGGTAGGCAGGTAGGAGAGCAAGGGGCTAAAAGAAATGTCAGCAACAGAATTATAGTCTGGGAACATGGGGCCCAAGTGGTCCTGGTTGGCACTAGTGAGCCCTGCCCCATCCACCAGGAACCTGAAACACATGCAGAGGAAAAGCTGAGCGTAAAGGGCAGGGGTCATCACAATGGTGACTAATTTGCTTTGGAGCCAGCCTCAAGTGAGACCAGTCCCTTCAGGGATTGCCATTAATTACATAGGGAAATTTACTTGTTCTGCAACAGTTTTTAGGTGGGTTTTACATGTCAAAGGTAAATCAGGACCCAAAGAGTTTCAGCGGAACATCACACTGGATCAAGATGATCAATATTATTCACTTCACCTGTCGGTTACATTGTGGTTGAGTTGTTGTATGATTTATCCTGATGATACTGTAAAAATGTAAATCTGTAAGAAAAAAAATCTTCTGCTCTAATTAATATTTTTATGAAAACAAGAAATTAAATAAGTGCATATAATGGGCCCTCATACTCACAAACCCACAGTAAATGAGGTCAACTCTGCAGCTTCCTCTTAACTTTACAGAAGTCTTCCTGTTTGATTTTACAGCTCACAACTTTACTGTTTTGCTTTTACCACTCTCATGAACATTATTTTACTCAGCAGCAAGCAGCTGCTGAAGATTGTGCTAAATCGACTGTATAGACAGGCTGACAAAGGGTTTGATCGGCTTAGCAGTGGAGCAATTAGCCTCCAAAGAGAGAGATATTCCTTTCAAGTGATCAAAAGGGAGCCAGAAACCCCTCCAATGAAAGATAATGTTTCTCTGGGTCTAAAATGTGCACATTATCAAATTTGTAAAGTAAAAATACATCACCGTTGGAAATTTTTAATAATAAAAACCTACTATAAGGCAGAAAATTGAACTCCTCTGTTCCCTAATTGTGCTGCCACTTTTGATCGTGTTACATGAGCTTCATCAGTTTGCCTAGCTGTCACAGACATGTGCTGTAGATGTTCTAGATTTTTTTTGAATGCTTTGAAAACTCCTTTTTCACAAATACACCTTAAAGTGAGACTTTTTGAAGTGAGATTAACTGCTGTTTACAAAGTCAAGAATGAACTTTGAAGTTTGAGATTTGCATATTTTTTAAAACATTTTTTAAAAAATGTGTGTAAATATTAAAAGAACAAATATTTAGGAAGCATTAATGGATTGTGCTCATGTCATGTTAAATCAAAACTGATATTCCACTCTCTTTTCTATGATGCTTTTCTCTTTTTTTTCATCTCCAGCTTTTCACCATTCAGAAGGTTTTGGGGCCACTTCCTGCAGAACAGATGAAACTCTTCTACAACAACCCTCGATTTCATGGAATCAGGGTACAAAATACTAAATGTACTTGACTGCAGTCTTCTCCACTTATTCTTCTTCTTTCTCCTCGTCCTCCTCCTCTCTGTTTTTTACCTCCTTTCCTTCTCTCTCAGCTTTGTCTCCTATCTCTCTCTCTTTTGTGGCAGTGTTCCCAGCACCATGACTGAGTGGATTGCTATGACTCATGAGATAGGTGGTTGGTGTTCAGTTTAGCAGCAAGAGAAAATGCCCCAGAGGGACGATCAAGACTTGTGTGTGTGCTTGTGTGTATGCACATGCTTTGTAGTTTGTTCAGCGTGATCCACTGATAGATTTCTGTGTGATTTGAAGTGAGAGCTACTTTTTTACTGGCAGCCACATCAGCTGTATGTTGGAAATCGTAATAGTAATCTTCAATGCACAGAAAGTTTGGGTTGGATATGAATTTGATCCAGTGTTTGTGTTTTTGTGTTTGTGCCAGTTTCCATCAGTTACTCATCCTCAGACTTTGGAGAGACGTTACCAAGGCATCTTGAGTGGTTTGATGTTGGATTTGATGAAGGTAAAATGCCAAGAAACATACCAACTCTCATATAAGAAACATCTCTTGAGTTATATCCCTGGCTATTTTAATAATTAATGTTTGTATTGCTGTATCATAGATTAAATCTGAGACACAAGTCACTAAAATGCATCCATTCTTCCATGTGCATGTCTTTTTCCAATCAGAATCTGTTGCTGCTAAACCCTACTGAGCGTTACCTAACAGAGCAGAGTTTGAACCATCCAGCCTTCCAGCCTCTGAGGCAGTCAGAGAGAGAGAGGCCTTCGCCTGCATCTCCCAACCCGCCACGCTCCTCCAAGAGAAAAACACACCATCATGGAGAGAACACGGTTCCTACAAGGTTAGAATACATTTCTTTATTTCAGTCCTCTGTCAGAGCTTCTACATGCAGTCATCTTATAGTGTCCAATTTGGATGTCTGTGTTAACACTGGAACTAATGCTGTATTATAGGGATAAAATTTTCCATCACATCAGCTGCATCAACTGTTTATAACTGTACTGTTTATAACTTATTATATCGAGATTTAGTGCTCTTTTTGTTAAATTAATACTATTGTATTGCTTTTTCTATATGTTAATAATATCCCAACCCAAGCTGGCACCCAAATTTACTAAAATATCCACAGAGAGCATGCAGTGTTCTTGAAGGAGTCACATTAAAGCAAAACTGCTGCAAAAACAATATCTTATAGCAAGATCAGTAACATCATTCCAGCTTTTGATCAACACCATGGACAGCAACCGCAGTCAGAGGTTTGGGGAATGGACACATTTATCTAAGCTTATGCTATAAACTCACACCATCTTCTTCAACTAGGCTACCACAAGCCAAAAACAGATTCAGCCATGCTAAAGTAACATGAAGACAACTGTAATGTCTATAGTTATGGAACAAAAGAGAGAAGCCAATTAAGCACAGGTCTTTACAGACTGACTGGATGCGGGTCACTGTATCAAACAAGCACACTCATTTATAGAATTCATTCAGCAATCATTTCCAGTGGACCAGCTTCTAGATATATCACATACATATCATAGTATGAGTCCATGTTTTCAACATAGAAGTGGTAACAATGTTTAAATCCTTTACAAAAGCCTGAAGACAAACTACTCACTCATCAGAACTTTATCTTTCAGGCCTTGCACTCAACAGTCATTGACACAACTGCTCCTTTCTTTCCTTTTTTGAGCACTTTTTTTTTCCTGTGGCTTGCTAAACATAATTTAAAATGCTGCTGTAGTTGCAAACTACTCTATAAGGCACTCGCCAAAAAAACGAATTGTTGCATAGTTGACATCAACAGGTTTGCAGGCATTTTGCACAAATGACAGGGAGCAAGATCAGAAAATGCAAATATATTTCCCAGCATTCCCCTCCGCCGTCAAAATCTTTCAGAATAGGTGCCTATTTTTAATCAGTAGAGTTTAAAATAATTGAGTAAATACTTGCAGCTAAAATTCAATCTATAAGGAAAATGTATGCTGCATAAAAAATGTTACGCTTTGGTTCACAGGATAGAACCATGACTTAAACATAAAGTGGGACTCTTGTAATATGTCCACTTTAGTGTAACACAGTGAATATATGGATTCTGTAAAGCAAGAAGGGGCCCATTTGATAGTCATGTTGTTGGGGCCTTCTTCCCTCTGGGCCCTGGGACACTGGCCTGTTGAAAGTAGCTTTACTGCTAAAACAAAGTTAGAGGGAGTGTCTTCTGAAGATCTTTTCCAACTGTGTTTGGTGACTATATTATATACAGTCAGATGAAAAGAAACCATACAGTTCAATTTTAAGGTTTTTTTCTATCACAACATAAAAGAAATCATCTGGTCCTTAGCGAGTCTTAAAATTGCCCATGATATATTAGAGTATGTCATTATTTATTTAACAAAAACTAAGCAGAAGCACTGTGTGGAAAAACTAAGTAAACCCCATGATTCAGTAGCTTGTATAACCACTTTTAGCTGCAATAACACAAAATCATTTTCTGTATCACTTTGTCAGTCTCTTACATTGCAGTGGAATTTTTGAATTTTTGCCCACAACATTCCTTTAATTCATTGAGGTTCACGGCATTCATTTTTGAACAGCTCTCTTAAGGTCCTGCCTTTTATTTTCAGCTATTTTGTTGTAGATTTGCTGCTGTGCTTGTGATCATTGTCCTGTTGTCCTGTTGTATGACCCTATTTCCACCAGGTTTTATCTGTCAGACAGATGACTTCATATTTGACTCTAGAATACTTTGGTGTACAGAGGAGTTCATGGTCAACTCAGTGACTGCAAGGTGCCCAGGTCCTGTGGCTGCAAAACAAGCCCAAATCATCACCCCCTACATCACTGTGCTTGATAGTTGGTATGAGGTGTGCTGATATGCTGTGTTTGGTTTTTGCCAACTGTGGCGCTGTGCATTATGACCAAACATCTCCACTTTGTTCGTGTCTGTTCAAAGGACATTGTTCCAGAAGCCTTGTGGTTTGTTCAGATGCAACTTTTCAAAGCGAAGCTGTGCTGTCATGTTCTTTTTCGAGAGAAAAGCCTTTTTCCTGGCAACATTTCCAAACAAGCCATAGTTCTTCAATCTTTTTCTAATTGTGCTGTCATAAACTTTAACATTTAACATGCAAACTGAGGCCTGTAGAGTCTGAGTTCTTGGGTTTTTTGCAGTTCCTCTGAACATTGCACAGCCTGACCTTGGGGTGAATTTGCTGGGATGTCCACTCTTGGCAGCTGTCTTGAATTTTTTCCGCTTGTGAATAATCCTTCTCACAGTGAAATGACAGACTTCAGATTGTTTGAAAATGGTCTTATAATCCTTCCCAGACTGATGGGCAGCAACAGTTGCTTCTCTAAGATACCACACACAGCTGAATGCTCCAGACCAGCAAACTGCCAAAATTTCCACTTTTATAGAGGTGCTCAGAGTTGCTGATGATCAGTCAATCAAGTGTATTTGATTATCAGCACCAG
The DNA here is from genome assembly GCA_015108495.1 of Heterochromis multidens. Taxonomy (NCBI): domain Eukaryota; kingdom Metazoa; phylum Chordata; class Actinopteri; order Cichliformes; family Cichlidae; genus Heterochromis; species Heterochromis multidens. The sequence goes on along the minus strand of VUQS01056038.1, from coordinate 26,077 downwards.
GCTTCTACTTACCCTCTGAATTCCTGTGGAAGCAGTAAGAGTGTCTTAAGGTTTTCATACACTGTATCTGCATTTTGGCTTAGTCTTTGTTAAATAGATAATGACACACTGTAATATGCCACGTGTTGTATTTCATCTCGGGTTGTATTTACCTAATTTTGTTACGTCCTGATATGTAAAACTTTACTTTCTTTCATTTTCACATGACTGTATTTTTATACAACTACATATACAATGCATTTGTGAGATAACAGAATATTGTCTTTCAGCTTCTCTGAAAGAATCCTTTCCTCATTTGTACTTGTCTTTTTTTTTCTTCAATTGGGACTCAACAATGATAAACCAAAAATAAGTTATTATCATTATTTTGACTCACTTGTAGATCTAGCACTGACATAAAAACAGTAAACAAACTATTGGCCTAAGATTGTATATTTTAGATGAAAAAGCTTATCTCACATTTGATAAGCATCTAACAGTTCAGTGTGAAAGAAAGGCTGAAAAAACAGAATCAGAGTTTGCAAGAATAAGTATTCTTGAGGTAGACTACTTGGGATTTGACATCATTCTGGCCGCAAAATCATATGGATTAATTTAATGAAATGCTTTTTACTCATGTCATGTCATCTTGCTTTAAAGTTACATATTTGGTTCTCTTGCCTTGAGGCGACTGTTGTTGTGATTTGGCGCTATATATAAATAAAATTGAATTGAATTGAATTGAATTGAATTGAACAAGATAAATCTCTCCATGATGGATTGTCGAGGCTTATAAAACTAAATCAAATTAACAAGCCAGGAATCCAGGTTGTGCAAATCAGACAGATCAGGTTTTTTGGATTTTCAATGTGTATGTTTTAAACATTGTTAAAGTAAAATCCCAACAAATGTAAATTTTTGTAATCATATAGTATTCTAGTGAAGCTATGCTATACACAGTTATACTTTTCTAGGATATCTTTGCTCCTGTTAGGCATGATAGTCTATTTTACCCCTGTTATACAGGGAAGGCTTGCACAAGCACTTTAATAAACTGTCATAACATTTGTATAAGAGATTATTTCAAATTTAAAAACATAGAATGCTATATATTATATATAATGTTATATGTTTTTTTAAGATTATTTCTAATGGATGGTTTTCAACAGTAAATGGACTTTATGATGAAAAGTAATATGATGCCATGCTAATTGGCCCTCCTTCTGTTCCTACAGGAGTCACAGTAAAAGTTCAAGCCGTCGTTCCAATAGCAAAGAATGTTCCAGCCTCCCTCGCCACGGAGACCTCCATCACCTCGGCAATGAGAGTTTTCTCAATGGCAACAAACCGGCACCATCCAGTTTAAGTCCAACGCTGCACCCCAAGGCCCAGTACATGTCCCAGACCCTTAATCGTTCTATCTCATCCAGCAAAGACCTGGCTAACAACAACCTGCCACACCTCCTCAGTCCCAAAGAATCTAAAAGCAAGACAGAGTTTGACTTCAACTTAGGACCCTCCTCAAAGTTGCCAGACCAGGGACATGGGGCAAAGTATGGCCACAGCAAACCCAACTCCTCCCGCTCCCAGCAGCAACAGCAGCAGCAGCAGGCCAGTCGCCACACTTTCCTGGAAAACAAAACTAACACACTACAGTCTGGAGCAGAAAAACAACATGGCCGACACGCCCACAGTATGGCTGACTCTGCCCATGGATCCATGTCCTCATCCTCTAAGAGCTCAGCATCTTATCTAAGCCTGTCCAAGAGCCACAGCGGGCTAAGTGATGCCAAATCTGTGGGGAATCTCAGCGATGGTCGACTCCATCCAGATGACCCAAACTCTAACACGACAGCTGGAGTGGGACCCAGTGCCCGCTTCTTTCCTGCCAGCTGTTTAGACCTCAACACCCCTTCAGGTCCTTCTGGGCCTCCTGGCAGCCCCTCTACTCGACACAGTGATCGATCTGGGCACAGCCCCGCCTCTCGTAGCAGCGGCAATGCCCGCATGGAGAGCAGCACACTGGACTCTTCATCCAGACACAAATCCAGACATAAATCTTTAGCACCAGGTTGGTTTAATTAGTGCTCAAGAGTCAATTCATTTTACACTTCAAAAGCTTTTTTTCAAACTTTATGTTCAGTTCATCACAGTGGATTTTATCACAAACTCTTACTCAACAAAAACAAATAAAGAAATAATTAAAGGTTGATAGAGAATTTAAATTTGAGTCTCAGTTTGGACTCCTAGTTGCACATTGTATAGATCAGATAATATAATAGAATACTTGTAAGTATTCACTTCTTATCACTCTATTAACTCTGACCTCTTTTCTCATCTCCAGAGGAAGCTGGTGCTCCGGAGCTCTTAGACCCAGGAGGAGCAGGGATGCCCTCCACTCACACTCTGCCTTCCCCTCATGAGTCTTATCATTACGGCCTCGGCTATACCTCGCCCTTCTCCTCTCAACAGCGGCCGCAGCGTCACTCCATGTATGTGAGAAGGGAACGCCACCGACCACATGGGGCGGAGAGCGGAATGGCGGGCTTGCCTGCACCAGGGCAGGCGATACCAACACGAGCCAGTAGCCTGCAGCTTCTCTCCCCACAGCTGCAGCACAGGACCACCCTCACTGGACACTCAGTGAGCTCTTCAAGAGAGGACTGCACAGACGACATGACAAGGGTTAGTAGCAGAAAGCCCTACAAGTGTGGTGGGGACTGACCCTAAAAAACCAACAGAAACACAATGTGTTGAATGGTGATGTTGTTATTCTGACAGCACGCACTTTAGGGGTTGTTACCATCTCCACTCCATTTTAAACAACAACAACAAACATACCAACACAAAACACAATATTATAAATCTTACATACACACACTCCCTCACCCATCTACCAACCCCACACTAGTCATCACACACATTTTATCATATGTATTGGACCCATTCCCGTCCTTTATTACAAAACATCTGACCAAGATCTCTCCACACTTTATGGACCAAGTCCAGAGTCCTCAAAAAAAAGTAGATATTCATTTATTCATCCTTCCAAATCATCATAAAACAACTTTCAAATGCTGCAAATCTTGCCATGTCCTCAACCCATTCTTGTATTCTTGAGAGTACTCCCTCAGTCTTCCATCTTCTCAAATGAATCAATCTGCATATCATAACGCTAGTTTGGACCCAATTTTTAATATGTTTATCTAAGAATCTATAGATTCTTGTCCAAAACCCCTGAATTTTATTACATGACCATAAAGCATAAAGTAAATGACCCTCCAAACTTTTACATGGTCAACAGTTTGGTATATCTTTTAGTTGAAATAAGCTGCATGGTGTCCAGAAAAAATGATTTTAAAATCTTTAATTGAGTCGTACCTTGACATGATTTTAATGTTCTTTGTTCTTTCCATCACTTTCCCATGTCTTCTTGAGAGCTGAAAAAGCTTCCTTGCCCAAATTCAGAATCAGCACAGAATAATATACATATACTTCATGACCTTTCCCAAAGTTCAGAAATACAATCTGCCAAAGTCAGCAGCTTTGGGAGATTGTAAATTGGATCTGAACATCTCTGTGAATAAATGGCATAGTTGCAAATATTTATAGAATTGAGACCTAGGTAAACGTGTACACAAATACTTCAAATGTTTTAATAAACCAAAAAATTTGTAACCTTTTTTTTACATTTTGGAGTTTTACAGTTGTGTAGCTCAATGGTGTGTTTCCTTTAAGTAATATATCAAATATTAGACCATATGTTAGATTTCTTTATTTCAGATTTCTTAAGACGTATTTATTTAAATAAACAACTTTATTATACCAAAAGGGGAAACTGATTTAGTAGGCCAGGCACAGTAAAATTAACAAAAAAAGGTCTCATACAAATGATCAACCTTCACTACAGTAGTAACACTTTAACACATAAGTCAAAAAAAGATGTGGTAAGAGCATAAAATGTTTATAAAAGTTGTACATAGCCACTGTGATGTCATCCATTAGTTTGTTGTAATATTTCAAGTCTCGAGTTCAGCCTTTTGCTGTCATCTTGTTTTTTTGGGGGGGGTTTTTTGGGACAAGCAGCAGGATTCCTAATTATCAGCTTGATCAGAAAGGTGGAAGGTACCTGCTAAGACGTTCTAACATATACAGTCATGTAAAAAGAAAGTTTTCACAGGACTCTGTGCAGTCCCTGCAAATGCACGCCAAAGGCAGACCATGAAAGGCTCAGAGAAATTGCAAAAAACCCAAGAGCTACATCTCAGACTCTACAGTCCTCAGTTAGCATGTTAAATGTTAAAGTTCATGACAGTACAATTAGAGAAAGACTGAACAAGTATGGCTTGTTTAGAACAGGTACCAGGAGAAAGCTTCTTTTCTCTAAAAGGAACATTGCAGTATGGGCACATTGCAGTAACTGCATCAACCATGAACTCTGTATACCAAAATATTCTAGAGTCAAATGTGAGGCCATCTGTCCAACAGCTGAAGCCTGGTTGATACTGGATCATGCAACAGTACAATGATTCCAAGCACAGCAGCAAATCTACAACAGAATAGCTGAAAAAGAAAAGACTCAAAATGCTGCAATAACCTACTCAACGTCCAGGCCTCAACTCGACTGAAATGATGTAGTGGGGCTTAACAGAGCTGTGCATGAACTGATGCTCACAAACCTCAATGAACCAAAGCAATACTGTAAAGAAGAGGGGGCCAAAATTCCTCCACAAGAATGTGAGAGAGATGTGAGAGGGGCTGGGGATGACAGGAGTTAAAAAGTCTGGATGAAAGAGAAAGCCAAACAAAGCAGTTTTCAAAAGATGTTTTTATTCAAAATGAAGTTTCACTTAAGAAGACTGCTATACTGCTATACATCAGTCAAGCTGAAAAGGAAAGAAATGGTTAATCAAACCAAAGAAAAATACTTCAACTGACAAAAGGCACTAGCTACTTGCTAGTAGTTCAAACACACTACTAAACTCACAGTCAAATACTGTCAAAGCACACCACTAGACAGTCATCTACAGGCTGGGAAACACAATTATTCACTAGTAGTTCAGAAACACACACCTAAGCTCACTACAGTACCAAAGCTGGCCCACAACGAGACTGAGCAGCTCTTCACCAGCTTTTATACTGCAGGGAGGCTAATTGTTGAGTGGAGCCAGCTGTCCACTGGCTCCTCAAGAGAAATGGGTGGCAGCTGAATCTGTGGGCACACCACAGAAGCCCTGTTAGGACCGTAACAGAGACTGATAAAGTCATTCATAAAACAATTACTTCATGTTATTGCTGCCGAAGGTGGTTCTACAAGTTGTTGAATCATGGGGTGTACTTAGTTTTTCTCAGGAATGCATAGAGGCCCGTGAAAATTTGACTGTACATGACTGTAGACTTTATTAAATACTAGAATTTTATTCACCGCAAGAAAAAAAAACCTGAGCAGGCCTATTGGTCCAATTGCTAGTACAATTAATCATATAGCAACCCATGTTATCTGTTAGATAATTCAATAAAATTACTTCAAAAGGCACCAACACCACAAACAAGGTCAAATTGTGCATTTCAATGACTTGAATTAGTTTAGGTAAGGCCTTTCAGACAACTACTGGCTACAGCTGTGCTGACACTCACCTGCCCCTCTTGATGCAAGCCTAGATGAAGCCTTCAAATGGGTAAGCTACAAGAAAAATTCACCCCAGTATATTTGTCACGAAGGGGTAAATTAGCTATATAGTATATCAAAACAGTTTTGTGCCATACTGTAAACATGCTTATTTCTGCTGTAAACTCGGGCATTTTAACAGGAGAGTCTATGGGGATTCACTCACTTTTGGAGTCAGTTCCAAGTGGCCATTCAAAGAACAGTTTTTGGCACTTCCTTATAGGCTTCATTTTTCAGCCACGCAGGCTTTTGTTTACTCATGCACAGTAGAAATAAGTCAGAAACACCAGTTAAATTGGTCAAAACATAGAAAAGTTTCAACTTCCACAACAATAGCGGCAGAAGAACACACAAATGACGTGTCAAAACAAAAAAGATGTGGCAGGAAAGCACTATGGTTAACAGGAAGGCAGGTACCAAATGTCACTTATTTCTAAAAGACATTTTTAACTTAATTTCTCATGAGATTATGGGAGGGGGTGGGGGTGGGGGGTGC
>VUQS01056038.1:0-19914 GCA_015108495.1 Heterochromis multidens | reverse complement strand
AAATGATTTTATTTTTTTTTTTTTGGGGGGGGGGGGGGGGGGGGGGGGGGGGGGGGGGTGCAGCTTCAACATTTTAACTTTTCAGTAAGTGCTTGAAAACCAATTTTGTTTCCCAAACACTATCACTAAAGCTCTGCATCTGCAATTTAAAAGCCTGTCTGAAAGCAATAATAACTAGGACTGTTTTCTTGGAATAGTTCTAAGTTACAGAAAGATGATGGAAGATGAGGCAGGTTGATGACAAATCACACAGAGACAAAATTACAGTTCTTGAAATGAATGAAAGCTTATCTACTGAAGATATTAAACAATGTAAGAGGAACAAAGGGTGAAATGTTCCTTTGTTATGTGCACTGACAGTGTGTTTGTGTGTGTTTGTTTGTGTGTATGGGTATTTCATGAGTTGATGTGTGTGTGTATGTAGGAAGTGTCACTGTCTCGCATTCTCATTGCCACTGCTTCATGCTGCTTCTCCAGTCTGCTTTGACCTGCAACTGTCCGTCTTCTCAACAGAGTGAGCAGTCCCCTAAAGAAATGAGCCACCCTTGTGCCCCGATCAAAGACTCTACGAGGGACAACACTGCTGCTTTTCATACACAGCGCTCTAAAAACGAGGTCCGACCCCTTGACTCCTCCCTATCTCCAACCAGTTCAGCAAACTCAGACAGTAGCCCTTCTGACTGCTTTTTTGTTTCTACTTAGGCCAACAGCTTCACTGCACGTTGTCGCTGGTATAAATGTAACCTCACTGAAAAGTGCTAAGATGTCCTGAATGTTTGTGATGTGAGCCAGAAAAGATTGTGATAGCTAATGATAAGGGATGAAGTGAGATTAAACAGGAATGTCACTCAAAAAGCTGAAGACACTGAGAAAATTTGTATGGTCCTGTGTCGATGTGTGTTTGTGTGTCTGCATGATGTGTGCATTTTTTAGGTTGGCATGTATCACGACCCTCATGTTGAGGATGGAGCTTCCTCCAAGGAGAACCGGATGATCTTCACTGAGTCCATGCCTCGCAGAGTAGGGAGCTTCTACCGAGGTAAAGAGCAGGAATCGCGAAACGACAATATGTGCAGTCTGGCACTGCAAATATCACAAACATCCACACAGACCACACAGCTGAAACAGTCGTAAAACCTGCATAACATTGGTTCTCGTTTCCGCTGTTAATTGATTCTCTGGGGCAGGGACTGGGACAATCTTTAGCATGTCAAAATTATCCCATACATTTCTATTCAGGATTCTATGGGGCAGCAATAAAAACACTGTAAAAAAGAAAAAAAGACGAAAACACTCTAATACCCTAAACATCACATATTTATCATATCTAAATTATCAAAGACTTTCCTTTTAAATTTTCACAGAAAACACTCCTCATTAAAATGTTCAGAAATACACACTTTCAGTCATTTCAACCTTTCTTTGTTTCTCCTCAGTCCCTTCTCCTAGGCCAGATAACTCCTCCTCTTTCCACGACGGTGTCGGCCAGGGTCGAGGACCAGTCGTACCCGTTGTACCCGGAGACCCTGTTGCCATGGCCAACCACTCCAAACGCCAGACAGCTTTTGACTGGTGAGAAATCGTTTGTTGTCTTTACATCTTTACGTTGTTAACACAAATATCTAATCAGTCAATGACATGGTAGCAACTCAATGCACTTAGGCATGCAGACCTGGTCAAGACAACCTGCTGAAGTTCAAGCTGAGCATCAGAATGGGGAAGAAATGAAAGTGGCATGACTGTTGGTGCCAGACGGGCTGGTCTGAGTATTTTGGAAATTGCTGATCTACTGGGATTTTCCCACACAACCATTTCTAGAGTTTATAGAGAATGGTCCAAAAAAGAGAAAATATTCAGTGAGCGGCAGTTCTCTGGGTGAAAGGGCCTTGTTCATGTGAGAGGTCAGACTGCTTCAAGAGGCAAGGGCAAGAGTGACTCAAATAACCACTCATTACAATCATGGTATGCAGAAGAGCATTTCTAAACCTTGAAACTTGAAGTAAATGGCATGCAACAGCAGGCCACTTCTGTCAGCTAAGAACAGGAAACTGAGGCTACAGTTTGCACAGGCTCACAAAAATTGCACAATTAAAGACTGGAAAAACACTGCCTAGTTTGACGAGTCTTGGTTTCTGCAGCAACATTTGGATAGGGTCAGAATTTAGCATAAACAAGATGAAAGCATGAATCCACCCCGGCTATCAATGGTTATGACTGCTGGTGGTGGTGTACTGGTGTTTCTTGGCACACTTTGGGACCCTCATTACCAACTGAGCATTGTTTAAATGCCACATTGTTTAAATGCCACCCTTTATCACTGCAGTGTACCCATCTTCTGATGGCTGTTTCCAGCAGGATAATGCACCATGTCACAAAACTCAAATCATTTCAAACTGGTTTCTTGAACATGACAATGAGTTCACTGTACTCTAATCACCTCCACAGTCACCAGATCTCAGTCTAATAGAGCACCTTTGGGATGTGGTGGAACAGGAGATTCACATCATGGATGTGCAGCCAATAAATCTGCTATACCAGGAAATGATGCTATCATGTCAATATGGACCAAAATCTCTGAGGAATGTTTCCAGCACCTTGTTGAATCTTTGTTGAATTAAGGCAGATGTGAAGGCAAAAGGGGGTCCAGTCTAATACTAGCACAGTGTACCAAAGTGGCCAGTGAGTGTGTGTATAATATTATAGTTTTTGTTCTTTAAGTTTATGTGAGAAGAAGAAGCCTGAGTTCCACATAGTGTATTTTTTACATAATTACTTTTTTATTCAGATTCCTTATTACAACTTTTTTTTTTTTTACATTTTCTGTTTCAAAGCATGAATAATTAGATTTTTTACATGCAGCTGGTTTAAAATTTAAATCATGAGGATTATTCAGTTACACTCTTTTACTGTGTTCCGTGTGTTATTTCAGAGCCGTCATAGTGTATGGCTTCCATGTATTACTTTATCTATTTTGTTTGCTTCCAGGCAAGTTATAATGCAAGTTATATGAAACATTTCCACATTTGCCATGCAGGACTGCTGCAGAAGCAATGGTCATGAATCCTCCAGAGCCCACCAAAGAGAAGGAAAAACAAGGCTTCTTCAGAGCCATTAAAAAGAAAAAGAAGAAGACACAAATAGTAAGATTATTGTTGCTACCTGGTTTTTCATTTAAAACTCATCAAATATCTGTACTTTGGTTCCATGTGCTGTTCAACTTTTGAGTTTAGCAAATGCTGATCATAAGGCTTTGTCAATGTAAAATGAATCTGCAGTATCAGTATTTTCTGGCATGAGTGTTTCATATGTGCTTAACACTGGAAACTAGTAAGATTAAAGGAAATTCTGATTTATTACAACCTTGGTCTTATATTTATTGAGTATGTCTTTATGCATATAATTTGCACAAAAGTTGGTCTGAATTTACACCATCTCCGTTTTGCTTCCTGTTTATCAAATATTAATGCTCTTATTATGTATGTTGTTAAGTGTTATTTCTTAAGAATCCTGAGGATCAGTTGCTGTAGTTGTTTTTCTGTTGGATGTCAGAGATTTGTGTTTAGAGTTGTGGCTGTGTATCTTCTGCTCCACAGACTGACATGGAAGACGGGAGGAATCCCAGCATCAAGAAAAGCCTTTTCCCCCTCTTTAGCTCTAAGAATAGCTTAAAGCACAACTCAGCTGTCAAAGTCCTACCTGTAGTCGCCTCACCTATGGTACAACACCAGCCTACCGTGCCCTACCCTGCCTCACCAGTAATCTAACCTTGACACTATGGCTGCATGTTAACTTACTTTGCACTCATCAGAATGGCCTGGTTTGAAATCCTCTCAGTTGACCGATTGATTGGCTACAAAATATTTCATACTGAACGGATTTCAACAGATACGTTTTGAGTATAATACTGCACGCTGTTTGCACATCCATTTTGTCTTGCTATAACGTTTGTCAAATGCAGTCACTTTGCACTCACATTGCATCATGAGACATTTCAGTCTGCAGTGTGTGATGTTTGTCTGGCCAACGTGAGGCATCATTTTATCATGAGAGGGTCATGAACATATTCAGTACATGAACACACACTCCAACTGTAGAAATTTCTGGTCTCTTTACTATTTGGTGTAATAGTGCTTAAATCAATAATAGTTATTTCGTAAAATGTGCGCATTTTCCTTCTTTCTGAGACTTAGATAATTCTAACTAGTTAGCTTAGCAAGGCTGGAAACAGGGAGAAACTGCATGCATATTCCACTTATCAACACTTCTTAAAGAGGACCTAATATGCTTTTCCTTATTTTCTGTTTCAATACTCCATACTCGCATTGAACATGGTAAAATCTTCAAATAATGACGCTAGTATAAGTGCAAACAGTCCCTATGAGGCAAACGCTCTGGCTAAACTTCTACAACAGTTTATAAACCGTTTTTTCCTACTCTTTGATTTATTTTTGTTTTTCTCAGGTGCACAGCAATGGCAGTGAGCACAACAGCCCCACCCACGTTTTTTAGTCCTTTTGTTTGCGAGGGGCAGCCAGTCAGAAGAAAGCTGGCTTAAAAGGGTGGCCTTAAAGCAAGAGGAGCTAAAACAGCTTGCTTCAGACAATGGATGAACAGAAGGGCTGCACCAAGGCCCAGTATATATAAAATATTATAAGCTATGAATGCAAAACTACTCTAATATAGTCCAAAATATATAGAACTGGAAGTAAGCATAAGAAGTCCATTTGAAACAGTTCACATGTAACTAACTAATAGCTAAATAATGGCTTATCAAGCAAAAATGACAAATATTTGCCAGTTTCAGCTTATTAACAGTGAGAATTTGATGTCTTTCTTTGGTTTGTATTATTGTTTCTATTTCTTTTTGACCTTTTGATCAGACAAATTACCAGCTATCACACTGCACGATAATAAAAATTAATTGTTAGTTGCATCTCTAGCGTATATTAAAGTTTATCTAAACACGCTCTGACACAAGTGTAGAGAGTGAAGAAGCATTTTTTCATAAGACAATCATCATCACCACTTACTTGTGTTATGTCTGTTGCTGCCAAAGCAGTGCATGAAGAGCCTCACTGGGATTTTAGTGCGATGTGCGATGATCATTTTTGTGGTAGGCTTTGCAACAGTATTTGTTTTGAATTACTAATAATACTCCTGTATTTTTATTTCTGGAATGTCAGGTTCCTGGAAACGGACAAGATCATCTGTCCCTACAGAGGAGCTCCAAGTCGTCCTCTCACCACAGCAGCCGGCGGAAAAACCGCGAGCGATCCCGAGACAGAGATCGGGAAAGGGAACAGAGCCGGGACAGAGATCGAGACAGGGAGAGGGAGAGGGAACGGGAGCGAGAAAGAGAGAGAGAAAGGGAGAGAGAGAGGGAGAGAGGGAGGGAGAGAGAGAGAGTCAATGACTGGCCACCAGACAAACAAGTGGACTCACACTCCCAGGTATGTGCCTACTTTAAATTTGACTTTGGATTTGTCTGCAAATTACAACCCAGAGCACAGTCTCTCATCAGATTAATTGTTTTTCTTTCTATCCAAAAGAATATCAACTTATCTTGTCATACATAGCTAAATTTTCCCATAAATTGTGTCATTTAAGTCACAAAGAGCTATTTGTAGACCAAGATATACAGAGCAGTTCTACATCTAACACTTAAAAACTTAAAAGCACAACTTTAGTGCATATGATATCCTAAGAATAATAGGTAAATAAATGCCTTTATTTATTTCAGTGAGTGTTAGACTATAAAAATGCTACTCTATGATATAAAACCTCTATGACAGAACCCGGTAATGTCATCCGCTTCACATGTAACTTGTCATAAATGTATAATTTTTAGGCAGTTTGCAGGGGGCACAACTTAGCTCTTTTGTGACTATAACAAGTAAAAAAAAACAAAACAAAACTAGCATGTCAGAATAAAGCTCCTAAGATCAAACCACTAAGAAAGGAAATCTGTATAATCTATGAGGTTTTTATTATAGCTCCTTATAGTCTCGCTCTAGAATTTAAAAAGCAAAAAAACAACAACAAAAAACAAATGACCTTGTGAAAGCACATTTACTATCAATCCAATGCATTATTCCTACATTTACTTACCATTTATGTCTTTAGGTGGAAGTTAAGCCATTTTCATACAGACAGTGCAGACCTGAACTTTTCCAGACATTACCCAGCAGTAGGGTGACCAGGTGTCTCACTTTATGTAGGACAGCACAGTATTTTTTCATTTGCCTCCCAACCCATATAGTGAGACAATGCCCCACATTTTGATTTACTGTAGTCAACACATGTTAGTCTCAAAAGAAGCAAGTGGCTCAAAAGAGGTGTGCAGGTTGACTCAAACCTAAAGATGATTCGTAAGGAGAACAGCAACTGGAATAACAGTTAAGTTTTAATTGTTATTGGGATAGAAAGGGAATAGAAAGGGAATAGTGAAAGAAGCTTTAGCTTGCAATTATGCTTATTTAGTCTATTTAGTGAAGGACTTGGTATTTTGCAATTTGCAATTTGTCCTTCACATGATGTGCCAGTGCCAAACCTGTAATCAAAATCAAAGTGATCAAAACATTAGTAACATATCCAACAATATCCAACATAAACATACTCTTTGACCCACATTTAGCTTTTGGGATCTGGTCACCCTAACTAACAACAACACATTAGAAACAAATGTCTGACACTAAATGGGTTTTAACCTGCCAGCTTTCTACTGCAAAGTCTGTTTAATTTAATAATAAAGCTGGCAATCTTGCTGGTAAGGACTATCTCCTGCTTTGTGCTGCATGTGAGACTGACCTAGATTCTCCCAACAGTCTGTGAAAATGGCTTTAGTACTCAACAGACAGAAAACGTTGTTTTCACTCATCAACTCCAGACAATGTCAGGAAAATCAGGTCAAGGTATTGTCTGAAGTTGACCTTTCTCTCACGTGGCACACAGCAGGAGATAGTCCTCCTCAGTTTCACGCTTGTTACTCGAAATGCGTGGTTTAGGCAAGAGAGCTACCTGGGGAGGCAGGACACGTGATGCCCACTCACTCTATGTGAATTCATCAGACAGTTAAGTGCACTACTGTCACATGGGCTCAGCATACATACTACTGGGCTTGGTCTTTTCATGGGATTTGTAAACGATAACAAAAATATATTCTTATCCTTAATTTAGATAATTTATCAATGGTATCTCTTTCTCTCCTGCCAGAGCCAACCACTCAAGTCACTACGTAGGCTCCTTCACCTCTCCCCTTCTTCCTCAAATCAAGGACAGGCTCCTCCTCCTCCTCCTCCTCAAGACCTCCGCTTCCAAGCCCCCATCCCCAACCCCCCTCAGCCCTCCTCCAAAGCAGGCTACCCTGAAGGTCGAGGGCATGCCGAGAGCAGGGGGCACACTGGGGTGAGCAGTTCCGCCCAGGCTAAGAGCCGCAAGGCAAGCTACCCCCTACCCGGACAGATCGAGTCCAGCTGGCATGTATCTGCTTTACAACGGGCAGAGGGTGCTCAGTTCACCCCCGAACAGCTGGGCATCAAACCGGGTCAGAATGGACCCACCTTTACCCGAGCCTCCCGCACCAGGATGCCAAACCTCAATGACCTGAAGGAGACCGCCCTGTAAAACCTCTCAACCACACCACCTCCGATGCAACTCCATCCTGGAACCCCCTGCCAGAATGCAGACATCGTGGTACTGCAGTAAGGGTCGACATGAGAGCCTATTTCACTGGATCAAGTCCTCATTCAGAAATGTAGTTATCTGTGGACGCTCATGCCTCTGAAATCTAAAAGACTAGACGCTGACAGGCCAAACACCTGGGACAGTGTCGTTTAGGGAAGCAAAGACAGGGAAGGGCCCATCCTTTCTTCGGATGCCAGTACTGTATCAGCTCTACATTATTGTCTGTCTCTGTTTACAAGGTTACATCAGAATAAGCTGATCATTCCTGTCAAGGAGACACTGCCCATGTGGCCTCTTTGCTGCCATCTTCTGCTCACAGGACACTACTGCAACACATTATACAGCCGCTGTCATAGCAGTGGCCAATAAACTCAAATGTTTTTCAAGCTCTGATATTTGATAAGAACAAAAACAAAAGATTTATATTAACATTATTTATTAAATATTTATTTGTTTTAAATTCAAGGATATAAGCTATAAATGACACAGTATGTAGGCTATATGGGAATATTATAAGGTAATATAGAATTAAATGTGTAATTGCAAGAGCTTTAGTTTCGACACAAAGAAATGCATAGATATTTATGTGTTGATAATATGTCACAAGGAATATTTAATAATGGTGAATGTCTTTTTTTGTTTGATTTGATATGTTATTAGCAGATTTTCATGTTATGTTATTTTTACCTTTTTTTCTGATTGTTTCATCAAAATGTAAAAAAAAAACAAAAAAAAACTGACAAATATATAAACTATCTGATATTACAAATAGTACAAATCTGCCCATCACCCTCATGACATCAGTTTTGACGCTTTGTGACAAGTTGGGCTATTTGTCAACAGGGTTTGGTAGCAGAAAAGCCAGAGTGAGACTGTTAGGCTCTGTGCTTCACATATTGTAATTGTCAGGTCATTTTATGTCCCATTCCCATTGTCACAATTTTAAAATTAGCCCCATTTTCAGTCTCTCAGTTCTTTTAGTGACAGACAGTTTTCCAGCATCTTTTTGCTGCCATGTTGTGTTTGTCTACAGCCTTAAAAACAAATTAATGGGCATCTTCGCTCACATCACCGCGCAGCACTGGTGAGAGTGGTTTACCTAACATGACACTGAAAATTTAAAGCATTTTGAGATGGCAGGAAAGCTCTCTGCAAAAAGGCATACCTCACCTGCAACCTTTAAGATCTTAAAGGATAAGTCTGGTTATATTTAATATTTTGTTTTGTCAGAAATTCCAAATGAAACGTCTGAGGAACCAAACTGAGGTGTATCTGCTCTGTGCCACATATAGCTTTTCCAATAATAAACATTATCAGGTTCATTTTGAGTCAGCTTGGGAAATTCTTTACATACAAAAGTAAAGAATATGCTAATACTAATATAGTAAGGACAGTACTTGAGTAAATGTAGTTACTTACATTCCCCCTCTGGTTGGTTGTGGGCTTTTCGTGGGACTTTCCTGACACCATGAATTATATGAAATAACACCAGACTTATTCTATAATGTGTGTTTACATTTTCTGTGTGCATTTTAAAAGCTTGTGTTATCAAGGTTTTTGTAAATGCCTTTTGTAAATCAAAATTTTGATTCCTATTTGCATTACTATTAACATTAACAGTCATGATCAGGGATGATTTTACTTAACTTGATTGTTCATAAAAGCATTTACAAGTTGTCTTCTGACCTGTGGACGATGTAAAAACTGAGTTGTGTGAAATGAAAAACATTTTGTGGCCTAGGGGAAGTATACAGCATTGGTTTTCTCCCAGTATTTCCATTATTCTTCATTCCAGCCTCGTTTTTTTAGAAGAGTATTGAGGCCACTGAAAATAAAAATTGGCTCACGACTATTTTTTCAGAAAAGTCTGAATTTGTACTTTTTCTCAAAATTCTGAGATTAAAGTCAGACTTCTGACTTTTTTCCTCAGAATTTTGAAAAAAAAAAGTCATGACCCAAAAATATTTGTTTTCACTGGTCTTAATCCTCTTCTATACCTTTGATTTGAAAGCATAAAGCAGAAACATTATTCTAAATGCCATCACAGACAAAAGGAACAAAGGAAAGAAGAATGGATGCATTTAGTTTGAAAAGCTTTGATCCTCATTTGTTGAGAGAAAAAAAGAATCAATCACAGTAACTTGATGATTGATTGAAAGCAATAACATTCATAAAGAGACTCAGAATGATGCAGATTGTATTAGCCAAATCGGCAGCTAGATGAATTTGAGCCAAATATAGCACAAAGAAAGAATTCCTGCAGGAGACTACGATTACACCAAGTCAAGTGTTGGCATGTGACATCTCATCATTCTGCAATATATTTTTTATTTTCAATTTGTCCTTCAGTGTAGCCCACTAAAGGTAAAACTGCCCCATGTTTTGCGTGTGTGTAGAAAATCTTTATTGCTAATGATTGTAAATGACTGCTGACATGGGTTTGTTTATATCAATAATGGGACAGAGTGATGATGAAGTTTGCCTTGCTAGTGACCCGAAGCCTTACATTAGCTTACCGACTCAACACTTCAGATGGAAATGAAGGCTTCAACCCTCAGCAGGTCGCACACGCTGAAAACTGAGATGAGAAGAAGACTTTTTGTTCACAAATATGAATGTGTTTCCTATAACATCAATTCTTTTTTCATTGAGCTGTTTCCCACTTCTGACAGGGTGTAAATAAAAAATAACAGAGTGTATCTATACTGACCATTCTACTTTAAAAATGATAGGGTCTCATAATAAATGCCAACTGTACATTTTTGAATGTCTCAGAGTTTGTTTTGGAGCACAGATGCAACATGAAAACAGACATGTATTTGTTTATTCGAAGACATGATTTAAAGATACAATAAAGAGCACATTTTCAGAGTAAATGAAATTCTGCAATGTATTCCCTAAGCGTCATGGGAAATTGAATTAAAACGTTAAAGAAAGCAACCAGGAAATAACCACAATACCAAACCACATCTGAATGTTTGTGAATGCCACAATATTTATATAGCACTGAAGATTCACTGAAAAAAATGACAAAGACAAAAAAACCCCAAGAAAACAGGAAGTGAAATTAGGCATTAATACAACAACAACAAAAATCATATTAACAAATTCAATGAAAAGACCAAAAGACCAGTTTGTTACGCCTATCCGATTATCTAACAGCTGGGCACAACATCTGGTGGTGACTGGAGTTTAAGCTGCAGAATAATACACATTAGCTGATAAATGGTGTACATGTGACTGACTTACTATAAACTACACAGTGTGGCACACTGATATGTTTTTGGACAAATTAATGATTAGAAATATAGAAAAATGCTTTTTTAGGCTTTGGAAACCCAATCAGTAATTGCAAGTAGGATTACCTCATTGTTGGCTTTGGTCTTTTCATGGGATTTGCTGAAAGTATGAAAAATGTAGACTACCACCACACTGATTCATTAAGGTAAATAAGGAGAGGACACTTACTGTGTAAATTCCCAGCTACGCTTAGATTATCAGGAGAATCAGACAGAATTTTATTGACCTATCACAGAACAACATAAATGATTTGGATTTCTATTAGAACTGCAGATACAACCGCCATAGCAACGCTACCTCTCCCTCTCCCTTGCCATGCCTAATTACTGCTTTCAGTTTATGCTGTTTCATTGCAAATGGAGCAATCTATTGAGAACTCCCTAAATTGAAGTCCCCAGTGTGAGACTGGTTTAATACAGACAATGCAGAGTGGAGTGAATGAGAGCTCATTGTACATATCAAACAAACCTGTTTTAATGCAATCATGTAAGTGTGTTTTAGCTGTTTTGTTTGCATTTCTAAAAAGGGAGGTTGGGGGGTGGGATCATACTCAGTATTTTAAAGAAAATCTGTGAAATATAATCACACACCACACACTGAGGATGAGGCTTCAGTTGGAGTTTTGGGACAAGGCCTCAAGGACAATGACAAGAGAGGTTTACATGCATTTGTTCATGCAAAGCAGCAGCTCGAGGCGCAGAGCGATACGTGTGTGCCATCCCAGAGGGAGGATGCGAATGTAGCGTGCCACGATAGGCGGCCGCAGAAGGTTCTGCACAGATGAGGACCGGTCAGAGTTTCCATAAAACACCTGAGGAAAGACAGAAAGGCAAGATCAAGATCACCTCTATTCACTCACCATGTGTTTTTACACGACTCTGCATTTAATCATGAATTATTATTAATCTCTGGCTCTCTTCCACAGCATGTCTTTGTCTTCCTCCCCTCACCCCCAATCGGTCATGGAGGATGGCTGCTCCTCCCTGAGCCTGGTTCTGCCAGAAGTTTCTTCCTGTCAAAAGGGAGTTTTTCCTTCCCACTGTTGCTAAGTGCTTGCTCATAGGGGATCGTCTGATTGTTGGGGTTCTCTTCTCTCTTTATAATTGTACAGTCTTTACCTTACAATATAAAGGGCCTTGAGGCGACTGTTGTTGTGATTTGGCGCTATATAAATAAAATTGAATTGAATTGAATTGAATTGAATTGAATTGAATCAAGGTGTAGTTTAGTTAAAACCATCATGACTGCAAAGACTAAAACTGACCTATGCGTTTTTTGTATTAAAGCTACTATTTCTAGTACCACAGCTACAAGACAACTGACTAACAGAAAATGATGATTCAGTTCATTTTTAATGACCGATAAACAGTTAAATATTTAAAACATCAGAGATAAATTTTGACTTTTTTAGTTAATTGTGGCACTCAATATCACTATCAAGCAAATCAGAAATGCCTAATGTTTCAAGCTGAAGAGCCATGGAAGAAGATTTATGTAGCCTTATCCTTATCCTAGTCAAAAAGAGACCTCTGGTGTCTGAGTATGGAGGGCATAACTGCCAAAATCAAAATTAAAGAAAGAAAATAATAAATGGCTCAGTAAATGAATTTATAGGCCATTGAATGCATGAAAAAATATTTAAAAATGTTGTCAGTAATTAATTAAAATACTGTGACATAAATTGCTTTTGTATTGGTTACTGTTATATTGATTCCCCTATTTATTTGCAATTAATCCATTAATTTAATCCACTAATTTGCATTAATCCATCCATTTCATTTAGTATTTTTTATAAGCAGGTGTCAAATAATACATAAATATATTAACAAAATAAAATGTCAAAAAAATGGGAATATAAATGAATTAATGCAAATGTAAATGACTCATTATTTTTAATATTAATTTTCATACATTTCATGTCATTGTTTTTACATTTATTTAGGCACTTTCAGTCCTCCATACATGAAGTGTCAAATGTCACATTGTACAGTATATCCAAAGTACACCTAACTGACCCTGTTGTTTCCAGTCTGGTCTTTGTAATAGATCCAGTTGAGCTTCTCGTCTGTTCGGTACAGAACACT
Source organism: Heterochromis multidens (assembly GCA_015108495.1). Lineage (NCBI taxonomy): Eukaryota > Metazoa > Chordata > Actinopteri > Cichliformes > Cichlidae > Heterochromis > Heterochromis multidens. Next base: position 6,847 of record VUQS01056038.1, on the reverse strand, counting down.
GTACTTGGTAATCCACTCGTCAGCATCACAGCGGCCCTGAGTGAGGATCCCTGACACCACCATCACCTCCCTTAAGTCAATCTGCAGCCACTGACTGCTGTCCTGGAACTTAGACAGCCAGGCACACCTGGAAGGGAAATACAAACATTTAACATCAGCTGTGATTTATACCACAAATACCAGAGTAGGTCACGACAGTTCAACACAATACAGGACAAGGAAATCTACTGTGAATCAGCTGTTGTCAAAATATCTTCTGTGTAAATAAAATCTTGTTGTTTTATATTATTTCCATTGTCTCTGTGACAATACTGAAGCAATTATTTTCATTAATACTGGAGATAAGTAAGGGTCAACAACAATATGAACGAGCCATTTGTAATGCAGGGGTAACTGAAGGTTTTTGACATGAGATATGATATTTTGTTTTCTGAAAAAAAGAAAATGAAAGAAAAGATTCTACTTAGTATTTTAAAAAATACAATATTTAGTATTTAAAAGGTCCTGCTACTAGATTCTGTGTAGTGTTTTTTTTTTAGAATATACAGTATTTGTTTTGCATTTTGTCTCATTTATATGCTTTTTTTAAGCAAGAACATATTGGCCTGTCAAAGTCAAAAAGTGTACTGTACATAATGAGTGTGTTTACTACACTTTTCCTCACAGATGGTAAGAGTCCTGATCTTTTTTTAAATGAAGGGACTCTCAGTGAGACAGAAAGTTTACAGTGTAATGGAGGCACTGTTTTGTGTGTTAAAAAAAAATAAAAGAAAAAAATAGAGCTTTTGTGTGCAAAAACAAAACATGTTTATATATATGTATATTTTTGTACTAATTAATTAATTTATTTATTTTTTAATCACTTTCTGAATGTAATTAAAAATCCATATTGGCCTGGACCTACCCAAAGCCCTGGCTGTTTAGTCGGGCCTTACTCGGCAGCCATGAGGAGAACCAGCCAGTGTACTGGTCCTGGTTGGAGCAGGTGATCTGGTCTGGACTCACTGATCCAGCCTCAAAGCCAAGAGGCCTGTGGTAGGGACACTCTGCAAGAAGACCAGAGACAACTTAGTAAAAGAGCTCTTAGTTTGAATTCAATTCAATTCAATTCAATTCAATTCAGTTTCAATTCAATTTTATTTATATAGCGCCAAATCATAACAGTCACCTCAAGGCATTTTATATTGTAAAATAAAGACCCTACAATAATACAGATAGTTTCATTTAATACATCTTTTTTTACTTAAAGCCCTCATGGCTTCATAGATTTTAATGTCATCACCCTGAGAGGAGAGAATACAAACAGCTAGCCTAAGCCAAGCAGTACATCCCAAAAAAAAGACCATCAAATGATCATCACTAAGCCTCTCCTGATTCTCCATTTCTCCATCCTTTCCTCTCTCTCAACCCCTGCAGATTCCCATAATCACACCCTCCATGGCCCCCACTGTTAGCAGCCTCAGTGTGACCCACATCCCATCCTAAAATCCTGCAGTTTAATTCTCCACGGTGAGAGATCAGTGATGTCCATTAGGGCAGCAGACAGACAGATGGCCATGTTCTGCTCTCCATAGCTTTGGCTCTGTGTTGCTCTCATGTTTTGAGCTGCCCCCTCACTTCCTTTAAAAGCACACGAGAGCAACTCCTTCACTTAGTAAATAAAGCCTATAAATATGTGAATGAGCGAGACAGTGGTACATGAGTGAGAAAAAACATCAGCTGTGGACACATGGAACAGAAACTGTAGTAGAAGTAGCCTGCTGCTCTTTTGTTTACTACTTGCTTAAGCCTATCTGGCACAGGGTTGCATCCTGTCTAATCCCAGTATTACAACACACCCGGCAGAAGCGTCTGTGTGAGTCAGGATATAAGTGTTTACATAACAGTAATGCAAATGCCTCTGTAGTCCTCTCTAATGTGTTTCCTGACTAAAACAACACATATTCAGATGGCTGAATCAACAGACAAACTAAGAGGTGAGACTCAGTGGATTGAGGAACTCTGTGAACCCTGATGCAGCGCAGGCAGGAAAGTCTTTCTCACTCATCAGTTCTCATCCACGTAGCGGTAATTGCTGGTTTCTGTAATTGTGAGATCAGTACAGTCTATTATGAGTCCCGTAATCTCCGAATCATGTTCTAATATAATAATAGTCGGCAGAACTTCTTCCTCCGATCTGTTACTGGTTGCCATGTGATTTGCGGCTCAGCTGAAACACACTCATTCACCCGTATGTCAGCTCTTCTCCTCATCAAGTCAGACATGATTCAGATCTGATCTTTAGCTCTCAGGCTCAAGTGAGGCTGTCAGATGACCTTTTTGCTGGTTTTTGTATTTGTTTCTTTTAGTTTAAAAGCTAAATCCCAGGCCAAGTCCGCAAAGTGAGAGAGAGTCAGAGAGAGAGTTCAGTTTGAGGATGAACATTGCATGACTGAAAGCTCAAAATCAGCTACTAATGGACATTCTAGTGAGATTATTTTTGAGTGTTTCTGACAAAGATCTAGACGCAGGCGATTTTTCCTGTTACTGAAACAGTAATTCTGGAGGATTGAGCAGCATTATCATCAGGTAGCTTCTGTTTCTTTTCATGGCCCCCTCTTCTTCCCTTTCTCCAAGGATGTCCAGTGAAGCATGTCCATCCACCCTGCGGTGTCAAATCTGGAGCCTACTGCACTCATAGCATGTACACAAACTATAAACACACACAAATACACGCACACTGAAAATCTCCATCTACTTGTATCGGCACTGACAATCATTTAAGCAATTTTAAAGCAAGATTCTCACAAAATTCACACTTTCAGCCTCTCAAATGTGAAGATTTGCAGTCTTACTTTGTCTTCAATTGAATCAGCTTGATTTCTCTGAATACTCAGCAGATTAATCAGTAACAAAAATAATTGTTAACTACAGACCTATCAATTTTGAGCAGGTTAAACAGACTTGTTGTTGTCCACTCTCAGTCAGCTCATAACGTTGCATGTAGATTATCTGTATCTAACACACCCTTCACAATTTACCCCTCATTTCAAGAACTATTATTAGTTTAATGGTGCAATTTAATATCAACAAACGTCACTTAATAAGTCTCATTAGAAAGTAAGTCTGACCACAGGGTGGTAAAGCGCAGTGATGTTATGACTGAATAAGTAATGTGGTTGAGATTTAAGCTTACTATATGAGTCATTTCTAATCAGAGTGGCGACTGCATTTAATGGCTCTTACCCGGCATGCAGTCCACTCCTCGCACTAAAGATGAGCTGGACCCAATGGAGGAAAACTCCCTTGGCGATTCTCCTCCATCACAATCACATTTGCAAGACCTGTTGGTCCATGCCTCAGACGTAGCAGTCTTACATAGACACACATAAACAATGTTTATTAGATTAAATTCAAAACAGCATCACTGAAAAATTAATATAGAGCTCATTTGCAAATAATAAAAGGAGAATAATTTAATGAAATGACTCTGATGTGGCTGATATCAAAGTGTTTTGCTGTTGCTGTTATTTTTTTGGTTTTTTGTTTTGTTTTGTTTTCTCCTTACAAGCAAATCTTAACACTCTGAGAGTTAAATCATCTGTGACATTTTGCTGTGTTGCTGAGATTTTTCATACCTCCTGAGCATAAATGCTGATAAACACTGTTCAGCCAGATGGATAGAAAGAAAAAAAAAGCCAGTTGATGAGCCACAGAGGAAAAAGAAAAAAAAAGAAAGACTGTTAGGACACCATAGTCACCCATTCTGGATACTAAAATCTGTGAATCAATCTGTCAGTTTAACCACATTAAGAAAAGGTAAATAAACACAACACACAGGGTAATAAAATATAATATTACTAAAAGTGTAAGCCAGAGAATAAAGAGTGAGACTGTACCGTTTGCTCCCAGAAGAAGGAGGCCCAGTAGGAAATGCTGTATGACAAGAGCCATCTTCTAACCTGCTCCAAACCAGACCAGACTGACCATAGACTGAGCATCCAAGCTAGTAGTGGTAGGAAGGCTGGATTACAATAATCCACGGGATACTAATGGCCTTATCTAATGCCATCCTTATCTAACAAAGCCCCTCCTACAGCTATTCATCCATCACCATCAACACTATTAACACCATTATACCTGGAAATTCATCATCTGGTCACAGAGGTCAAGTCAAAAATCCTGCAAAAAAAACCAAAAGAAAGCGCACTACAGAGTGAAAGCAAAAGGGATGGATGTTGGCGGTGGCTTATGCTGGGCCTGGTGATCCATATGATTGGACAGAAGGACTTGCAGTTGGATGTCATTATCCTGAAATGTTGGCAGTTCCCATTTATACTATCATGTTAGTTTAGGAAGGAAGGAAGGAAGGAAGGAAGGAAGGAAGGAAGAAAGACATGGTTCTTTGCTGTGATGTAATAAGAGTAAATGACACATCAGCAATAATAATGATGAATATTAAAAATAATAAAAATAAATAAGATAATTTTAAAATAAGAATTCAATTAAGAGTCTAGGTAGATAGATGCTATTACCTTTTCATAAATATGTCAAAATACGTCAGCTGGTAGCTAATGTAGACATTTCAAAATTATACATTAGCATATTTATTGTTCAACTAAAAATACCTAAGAACTCAGAACTTTTTTGGTCACAAATCTTCTGTGAGTAAATTGAAAGAAATTTAAATGAAATATTGAACAGAAGCTAGTAAACTCTTTCAGATTTTATTATATATATTTATGAAATATTTCATGTTTAATATGCCTTTCAAATTTTTTCTGTTTCATTTCATTTTTATGCATATAGGTGAAATTATCACGTAAACATACTGTTTTATTTTTTTTTATCTTTTTTGACTTTTTAGGAATTTTGAAATGCTGCTGGTGCTAGAAAATTTGGGTTGAAGTGCACAGATAAATATCATCACAAGTAATGTTTTAAAGCAAAATAAGAGAGTGTCTTGTTCCTGTTTTTATTTGAGTGTGACATTTCTGTCTCCTCCTACCAAGGATTTTAAAGCCAGGCGGGTGAAAATAATTAAGCCTAATCAAGCAAAGCTGTTTCCAATTTGTGTTGATTAGAACATGATTTTCACTCCTTACACATCCTGCTTTAATCACCAGTGGCCTTTTAAAAAGATGCTGCAAGTTTCATCAGGTGATTTCTGTTTATGACCTTCCACCCCCCTTCAAGGAACTTGATACAGCAAACATGAAGACTGCTGTTCATGTAACACGTAGGATTCCTCCACAAAGTAAGAAGAGGATTCATGCTTACTCCACTCTCATCTACAGAGCTCATAAAGAGGTCAGAACTTCCACTATACTGTCTGATGTCTAAAACAGGTTTAATAGTTTATCTTTAATGACTTTAATATTAAAACAAACTGTCCATCTGGTCTGTGTATGTTCCTGTGTGAGACTATGTGATAAGTGACGGGTTTCACATTCTGCTCTTCCTTGATATTTTTCTTCTGCAGGTTAGTCCTGCAGCTGTACTGAGAAGCCCTGAGTTCCTGACCAGGAGGCATGGTTTCCCCAGACCTGTCCTGCTCAGGCTGGTGGGCTTAGAGGCTTCTCGGCTGTCGAAGACAAACAGACTTAAAGTAATCACTCTGCGAGAGATCAATGCAGCTGCTGCACACATACAACGGAGGATTCATGCGAGAGATGCTGCATGAGGATATGGACTCACTCTAGAGCAAAATTTTATTATTTTTACTATTATTAAAGGGTTTATTTTAAGCTCTATTGTCTTTTCATGCAAGTTCCAAGCTGTTGGGTACTCAAGCCAAATAAGTTGGTGGCTGTAAGACTATAGGATTAATATGTATGGTTGGCTTTTTGGAGGCAAGTTATGGATATGGTATATGCTCTGGTTTTAATGTTAGAATGGTGAGGTCACTTTCAGTGTTGACATGCTTCAAGATGACACATCTGATTTCAAAGACAGAATGGTGTTTTCACATGAAAATCACCACACTAACAAAGCTGAGGAACACTGAAGTTCTGGGGTTTTTACAGCATCTTTCATTTCAATCTGAACTTTTAGGAGAGGCTGGCTGAGTCAACAAGATGACTCAAACACAAGTACGTTAAAAGGAAAAATCCATGCTTTGAAATATTCAAGTCAGAGTCCCACCTTAACCCAGATGAAATGCTGTGGTATGACTAAGTGTGCTGCTCAAAGACTTCCCAGAAACACTAGAAACCATGGGTGAATTTTCCCAGGTTCCACTTGTGTTGTGTTTTTAAGACAAAGTACAACTGTTGCAGTGTTTATAACTCTGATGAAAACCAGACCACATTTTGAGTAATACATTAAGAAATCCTGGTAATTCCAAAATATTTCAGAAAGACAACAGAAGTTGGAACAAGCACTAATTTGCTTTCAGGACTTTCTACCAGACATGCTTTCTAAGATTTTAATCCAAAATATTTTCTTATACTTAAATAACAAGGTATTTAACAAGGTTTTTTTGTTTTTGGTTTTTTTCCTGAAGCTAATTAAACGACGGCTGAAAACTTAAAATACTGTTTAAAAATAAATCTCGCACTCGTGAAACAACAGCCCCTCCCAGGCTGTGGTTTCAATCCACCTGATGATGCCTCCGCCTCTTCTGTGAGCTCTCCTCCGGTACCATCAGCTCCAGTTGCGTTCACATCTTCTCCGGAAACGCTTCAGTCATATTATCGACCTTTTTATGCTCAAATCATAAAAGCCATTAAGAGGATATAGAGCGGAACCTTTTTTTTTTTTTTTTTTTTTTTTTTTTTTTTTTTTTTTTTTTTTTTTTTTTTTTTTTTTTTTTTTTTTTTTTTTTTTTTTTTTTTTTTTCTTATCTCTTTTTTTTTTTTTTTTTTTT
>VUQS01056029.1:5453-20233 GCA_015108495.1 Heterochromis multidens | reverse complement strand
TGAAGCCCACATCGTTTTTTGGACACCACTCAGACAGCCAGCAATTTAAGGAGAACATGCGGCTAAACATGTCACTCCTGGTCTGATTGGGGAGGGGACCAGAGAAAACTACAGAGTCCGACATTGTTTTGGCAAAGTTACACACCGATTCAATATTAATTTTAGTGACCTCCGATTGGCGTAACCGGGTGTCATTACTGCCGACGTGAATTACAATTTTACCAAATCTACGTTTATCCTTAGCCAGCATTTTCAGATTTCCTTCGATGTCGCCTGCTCTGGCCCCTGGAAGACAATTAACTATGGTTGCTGGTGTCTCTAGTTTCACGTTTCTCAAAACAGAATCGCCAATAACCAAAGTTTGTTCCTCGGCGGGTGTGTCGCCGAGTGGGGAAAAACTATTAGAGACGTGAACTTAGTCAAAAGGTATTTTTTCCCTTTTATTAGATATTTGTTTTTATCAAATATTGTTAAAAATTGTTAACCATCTCAAGAATAAGCTTTTTTTTGGGGGGGGTAATATAAGCTATGCAGCTGTCGTGGTTCCAAAGTATTGTTTACACATTTGCCTAGCAAGCGAGAGCTCCCTGGTTTGATCCCAGGAGGAGACACAAATCCCTCATTGTGTCTCCTCCATTATGATTGGTCATTATCAATGATGGTCCCCAACTAACATTAATTTGATGTCCTAGCAAAAACAGCCACATGGTGACACCAGATACACTTTCAAATTACCTCCAGAGTCTATTAAGCTCTTGTTAAGCTCTTTATTTAATTTATTTTTTAACTGATGAACTTTAATGTATTCACACTTCAGCTGCCAAACCAGACACTGCACCAAAGTCACCTCTCTAAGCAACCTTGTGTTTATAAAAGTAATTTCCTCATTTATGATTCTCTGCAGCCACCAACAAAAACAATTGTGTATTTTCCCCTTTTGTCTGACACTGATAACACACTCCAACATGCCAAAATAACATCAAACAACAGATGGTCTGGCCCTGAATCGATTTCAAACATCCACCATTCAGTCAGTACCTCAAAGGTAAGACTAACTTTTAATACAGCCGTCATCCACCAAATAGGAAAGTAATGGCTGTTATTCATCACCTTTAGGCGTCCAGTAATAACATTGCCATCATTAACGTCACATTAAAGGCACAAATTCCCCCGGTGTCTCCTCAGGGAGATCCAGTGTATTGGTTCTCTCAACACACAATGGAGCTAAATAATGACTTATGTTAGAACAGCTGGTAAATAATTACCAGAAAGACAGACCTGCTGCAGAGAATGAGGAAAATGTGCAGTTATCCTGTTTTATTATTGAAGGTGTTAGAATTAAAAGGGATGGAGGGAGGTAAATTTAGGCAATATGTGCAGAAAGAAAAGACAGAGTGTAAAGTGTGTTTTCATAAATCTTCCTGTAGGACAGAAGGTTTTACTACATTCAGCTAGAATTTACAAAATAACTCTTTGATCTTTTCCTGCACAGGATAATTTCTTCACCCTAATTTTACTCTTATTCCAGTTTAGTTACACAGGATGCTTGTAGTGAATTTAGGCATCATGTTATAGGTTCCTCTGCCTGATGACTCCCTCACACCTTGAGCTTCCAGCCATCATCAATGTGATTAAATGATAGCACAGATTATATGCAATGTTGTGCATAGCGTTACTTCAGGCAAGGATATTTTGGGATTAAACTCTGTTTGTGGGGTCTTACTATTTGGGGAAGCCTGAGAAAATGGAGCATGTATGGGTTCAGTGACCTTAGTGTCTAGTGAGTGTTTTGGATGAGTGTTTTGGCTCTTTGATGGGCTTCAAGGACAGCCAGGCTGGAGACACCTGCTGCTTTCTATGGAGAACTGATGTGGTGGGGAGTTTATGAAACTCTGTGTAAGATTAAAACTTCAGAATTGAATGACACCCCATTCTTTTCCTTTTTTTTCATAAGAAATGTATTTTTTATACCATTCATCCGCTTCTCCTTAACAGTTATTTCTGCATGAATGCAAGCCAAGCACCAAGAAGTCAAGTGATCTTACATCTAGCCCATATCAGCCTATGATTCAGGTGATACCCATCTTTGCATCCAATTGACAAATTTTATCTAGAGCTGCTTTAGCCCAGAATGGATGCACATTTGCAAGCCACTTTGCAACCCTCCTCCGCTCCACTTTCTCTTTTTCATGCTGTATCTGACTTAATCATTATCATGTCTGCTGTTACTGATGCTGGCTCTGTTCTGTGTGGGGGATCCTGCTGCTGGAATTAGCCATGGAAATTAATTAGTTTGATTAGCTTTTTGGTCAATACAGGCTACATTTATATTTAAATAGCTCCTGTGGCAAGGAAACGATGTGAGGATTTTATTTTGTAATGGTTTATTCCCATTAAACTGATATTCTCCCATCTATACATCCCCACATGCATTTACAAATAAATGCATTTAGTTTCTTTGTTGTATACCCCCACCTGTGCAATATAAATGTACTTGGATTTATTTGGATTGGCAGTTTCTTAATGATTACAGCTATTATAATTATCTTTGCACTGAATACATCTCTTTAACTCATTAAAATGTTCCACCTGCTTCCTGTAATGAAGCTGCAGAAGTGAATTACTGGTGTTTTATGGATAAAGAGTTTTTCTTAGAAAAATGTTTGACATGTTACCAATAGAGCCTGACTGTCAGGATGGAGTGAAGAAAAACAACAAAGAGATGTTGATTACTCCAGTAATTGGATTTGGTTCATCAATTATTAACAAACCAAACAAATAGAAACATCCTAATGCCAAAAAAAATTTAAAAAACTAAAATAAATGCTTTGATTGTGAATTTTTGGTATATTCCTGGTTTTGGGACATCTCTGAATAGTGTTTCTCACACACACACACACACACACACACACACACACACACACACACACACACGTCCTTCTGTAATCAAATCTAACATCTCTCCATGTGACAAAGACAAGATTACTTTCGAGAATGATGACAAATATTCTTTGTACTTTTATTGCAGGTAGTCAGAGGCAGGAGACAAGACTGAGTGGAGGAGCCAGCAGACACTGTTTCAACAACCTGAAGCCCAACATGCAGTATAAGATCAGTGTGTACGCTCAGCTGCAGGACGGGACTGAAGGCCCCGCGGTCACCACTACTGAGAAGACACGTAAGGACAAACACAACCTGTAACAAACATATCGACTTTAAACACAGACAGAATTACACTGTTTTTCACTGTGATTTCTTTAGATGAGGATTCATTTTTTTGAGGATTTCATGATTTAGTTATGAGGTGCAGCCACAAAGTTGCATGACTCTGTCTTCAAAAATTAAAAGATTTTTGCTTTAATGTTTGATTTCAGTTTGGTGGATTTCTCCTTATGGTCCTCTCCTGCTGCTGCTATTTTGAGATCACTTCATCGAAGCCCCGTTCTGACCATTTGCATTTGTGTATCTCTACTTGTGCTGGGTTGCTTCCAGTGTTTCAAAATGGGGGCGCTTTTATATAGCGCATGTCATTGCACAAGATCTTGATTTCCGATGCCAGTGTTTATCTGTTGCCAGCGCATCCATTTAGCCCTGGCTAAATATTCAAAGACAGTGTAATGAGGAACTAAAAAGCTTTAAAAAGTGCAATTATTTTTACAATAAACATGTATTTGTTGAGGTTTACAGCAGAAACTCAAAAAGTCTTGAAATGAATGCCTCAATTAGGATTAAAGATTTTAGTCGATCTTTAAAAAGTCTTAAAATGTTAAGACTTTGGAAGCAGAATATAATGAATGATCTTTTCTCTACATTGAAGTTTAAAATCTAAAACATGGTGATCAGGTTGCTAAGAGCTGAGACACCTCACTGTACAATATTATGAATATTGCCTATTTAATAAAGTGCTGTAATGTATACAAACAATGTATATTTTGGGTAGAAGGCTTTTCAGACTTGGCCTTATGGGACTCAATGCAGTGGTAGCCAACACATGTTTCGGTTCAAGCCGTTCCAACAAGGCAGATGCATTAGTAGCCGACACAGATTCACTTGCAGATTTTTGCTTTAATGTGAGAATGAACCTCAAACAAACCACACAAACCAAACACTGTGTATAGGGGACACATAGGAAAGGGCCCGTGGGAATTTATGTAGTTTTTTTTTTCTTTAATCTTAGTTGTTCTTAAGTTGGTCATTCTAAGTGGCTCTGGAAAAAAAAAAAACTTTGGCACCAAACTAGTCCAAATTGTTATTTTAATCATCGGTATCACTATTATTAACCTAGAATTTCACAATCAATGCATCCTTACACGACAGGGAGATAACCTTGATATCAGATATGATATGGTTTGATATCAGATTTTAAAAAATCTGATTTAATTTTTTAAAATTATTAATATTATCTGTTTATTTATTTTTGATGGGTAGAGTTGTAGAGGGTTTTATCCCATTTAGTTGTTTATGACAAATTATTTTTTTCAGAGCAGTCAGTCTGTTTTGTTTTTCTTATTCAGTTGTCTAGGAGAGATCTATCAATCATCTATTGTAATGCTTTCTTACAGTCATTCTCAGGCTCATTTATTTAGACCACAAATAGAGGACTGAAAACTATGGCTAGCCTTTAAGATTGTCAGATCTACAGCCGATTTGAAGCTGAAAAACTGGGAAACCCTGCAAACTGCTTTTTGATGTGCAGCGTTTTGCACAAACCCACTCATGCACTCAACACTGACACATCCAGAAGTACTTTACCTCCTCCATTCGATCTGCCAAACTCCCATTTTAAAAGCCCCTTACATGTGTCATAATAACAATATAGCAGAAACACACGCTGGGGAAACACACACAATTATACGCAAACTGCTGTCAGCTGTCATCGGGTAAGAAGAAGCCCAGTACAGGCTGGGAGGACGATCACGTCATTTTCAGCATAAAACATCTTTTATCCTTGCCGGAGTGATGAGTGCTGAATCCTCTTCCTTCTTTTCAGGATGAGTCTTTTGTTCTGCAGCAGCAGCCCCAAACACTAATCAAGACCCACTGTCTGGAGACAGGGGAGGGGAGGGGAGGGTGCCGGGGTGGGTGGGCTGTTTTGTTGTTTTATTTTCAATGAGAGCCATGCGCAGTAAATTCAGTACTCAGTTTAGTTATTTTCAGCTATATTGAACATTTTAATCACCAGCTTCACTGCAGAGATGAAGAACCATCAAGTTTTAATCAACTGCTTTGAGAGTGAATATACGTCAGCATGCCTGAAATGTCTCTTATAATATCCACTGTGTGTTTAAGAAGTGCACGAGATCACAGTGAAAACAGAAGAAGCTGTACAACTTTTAATGCACAGCTTTAATAGTGAGTCATCCAAATAACTTGATATATTGTTATAAAGTTTGTTTTCAGTCAACACAGCTTCTGGCAGCCATGCCGTGGGGCTCACAGAGGCTTTGGCTGTGTTTCAGAAGATAATTTTTTTCTGTTGTTTTATGTTGCAGCAGTAGCAGTATTGATTTAGAAATAGTACTCGATTAGTAAAATCAGCTGAGGACTTATTAATGAATAAAATGAGAAAATGTCACAGCATTTTTGGCAATGCAGGCAAAATTAATTTGTGATAAATCTCAGTGATATAGTGTCCATAATAACCTACAAGGTGTGATCCAAAAGTCCCATCAATTAATAAAACTTAATATAGTGTGATCCAAAATCCATCAAACTTAACAAACTATGAAAATTAACTTGCAGAGGCGAGCAGCCTGCTTCCTTGTGAAATGTCTGCATTGTGTTAATGTTTCACGATGTATACCTGAATGTTTTCATTGATTTGTGGCACTGCACTGCCACATAATTATAATAGAAGTATAATATTTCCTTAATCAGACTAACTATCAGAATGGAATTTAGAGTAAGAGTTAGAAATGAGAATGAAGAGCAGGAGTGACGAAAAAAATGGAAAGACAGGAGAGGAGAAAGGCATAGTTCTGGAAGGGCATAGAGACAAGAAGCTGAAGAATTGAAAACAAGACAAAGAAATATCCACAGAGATACAAGAAAGAATGTTCCTTCCTCAAAGCAAAACAGATATTTGTTTGCTTGAAGCTGCTCCCTTTCGTACTGCAGCTCTGCAGTAAGCCTCCACAATGATTTATTGCTTTGTTTTGATGCAAATGAAAGCCAGAGCCTTTCCTCCAAATGACTATCCCCATCGCTGCAGGCAGCCACCACTGAATGCTCCCTACCTGCCATCACAAGTAATTCCCAGCCTCAGGTAGCTGATTTACTGCCTAAACAGTGCTGAGTGCATAAATGCACAAAGAAACACAAAGACTCATGCAGAATACAGGGAGGAAGTCGAAAGCGGAGATAGTGGAAGCGTCCTTTAGACCGCACCTGACACTGTGATCAATCTACCAAATTATACAGGGGCTGAAATCACAGAGCTGAATGTAGTCATTGTACACATTCTGTATGGTCTTTATGGGACTGCTCACCTGCTCTGAGCTTTGGTTCTCTCCTCAGCTCTTTGTGTAGTTTTTACTGCTTCTTTCAGAGAGAGCATTTAATTCGGGGTCATGTAGCACATGAGGGTTGTTTTATGGTGAATGTGGTTGTAATTACAGGCTGTCACGTCCTCGTGTGTGTGTGTGTGTGTGTGTATGTGTGTATGTATGTTTCTTGTTTGTTCTCTCCGTGCAGTACCTGTCCCGACCCCGCCACCGACCAAGCCCCCCACCACCACCCCGCCACCCACAATCCCTGCTGCCAAGGAAGGTACGAGTGCTTTTTATATTATTATTGATCATCTTCCACTTGTCACTTTCCTTATGTTGATGTATTGATATTTTTCAGCAGCATCTTAGTAAACAGTAATTTGGTGATATCAAGCAGGCCATATCCAAACAACTCTGTTTATTTGTTTTTTTTAAATAGGAAAATAAAATTTAAATTGCAATACTTATAATTGCAATTGCAAAATTTCTCTTCTCTCTGTATTATTGTAGGGTCTTATATATATATTATATATTATATATATATATATATATATATATATTATCAGACAGCAAAGACGATGGTTATGTAACCTAGTGACAAGAGTTTGAGATAATAAGTTCCTTATCTGACAGCCATAGTTACTAGCTACCTTTATTTTTCACTTAATGAATCTTATGATAATCTACAAATGTGAAGAATGGATCTTAGTGATGCAAGATTTTAATTTGTCAAGGATTATTTGCACTTCATGATATTTCTTGTTTAAGTTGAATATAATATCCCTCTACTTGGCATGAGCTTTAAATAGACTGCCAGATGCATTCATGGGGAGTGTTAAATGATGCACTTAATGTTCAATTTAAGGCCAACTGTTGCCTTTTCCACTCAGTGCTTTATTTGTTTCCTTGTGTGAATGACATTGAATAGTTCTACACTTCGTTTGAGCACAGTCAAAATAACCGTGTCGGGTGAATGTGAATGAATGTCAGAGATATAAAGGAGATATATTCTCTATGAGTCTAAATGATGACTGCAATTAGCACAGAACTGCAGCTTCAACACATCCACAAGACACTAGACCCATTAAAGCTAAAGAATTATGAAGTACTACATAATCAGCAAGAGAAATTCAGTGTGCAGCATAGCTTTGAACATTAGTAAGGGAAGCATAATTCTAGCATGGAGATGTATTAATATCAAATGGGGCTCCAAGATCAGTTTTCCTCATTAACTAGAAGTTGGTGGCAAAATCTGAGAATATCTCAGGGCAAAACCTGACCTGAGATAACTTTGACAGAGCATGAGTAAATTTCAGGAAAAAACATTATAATATTAGAAAACATTCATAACAATGATGCCATTATATCCAGAAATCAGATTTATGTCTTCCTGTGATTTTTATACAACTAAAGTATAGGAAATATAAACCAAATCTTCTGCTGCAACAGGTGGACACAAATTTAAAAAATACTTTTGTTCATTTTCAAAGTGTAATTTTCTTTCCCCTGATAGCCACTCTGTAAAGTAACCTGTTTTTTACTGGTACAGAGGACAGGGCTTGTTCCATTTGCCCACTTATAAAATGTTGCTTGTTAAAGAGAAGAATTATGATGTGTTCAGGCTAAACACAAAGCAAATTTGCAGCACAATTACATGCAAAGTCTAAAGCTGTGTTCCTGTAATTTAAAATTAATTCAGCTCGGTGACAAATTTGCCTCGCACTCTTAGCTGAGAGTACCCCCTAGACTTTGGATTCTCCTGACATCACTGACAATCATAAATTGAGGACAAGCTTACTGTTGCTTATTTGTGGACCAAAGTAAAATGATTCAACTTCACTTTTCAGTTCAGTTCAGAACTTTTATATAGATGGGAAGAATAAAAGCAGAGGGCTTAGAGAAAATTTTAAAAAGTTGTCAAAGTTTAGTGTGATACTAATTTCAGTGACTAACTGTACTTACTATACCATGAAGACATGGGAAAGAGTTGTTGAAGCTAGGCTTACAAGAGAGGTGATGATCAGTGAGCAGCAGTATGGCTTCATGCTGAGAGAGAGCTCTACAGATGTGATGTTTGCTTTGAGAGTGTTGATGGATATGTTGATGTGTTGTGTTGTGTTGATGGAGAACTTTAGAGAAGGTCAGAAGGAGCTTCACTGTGTCTTTGTGGATCTAGAGAAAGCAGAGGTTAGGGTGCCAAGACAGGAACTGTGGTACTGCATGAGTCTATAAGTATGTAAGGGTGGTGCAGGACATGTATGAGGACAGTGGTGAGGTGTGCGGTAGGAGTGACAGATGGGTTCAAGGTGATTACATCAGGGATCTGCTCTGAGCTCCTTGTTTGCAGTGGTGATGGACAGGAGGCTGACAGATGAGGTCAGGCAGGAGTCTCTGTGGACTATGATGTTTGCAGACAACATTGTGATCTGTAGTAAGAGTAGGGAGCAGGTGGAAGAGAGCCTGGAGAGGTGGAGGTATGCTCTGGAGAGAAGAGGAATGAAAGTCAGTAGAAGAAAGACAGAATACACGTGTGAATGAGAGGGAGACAGGTATAACAGTGAAGCTGCAAGGAGCAGAGGTAGTGAAGGTAGATGAGTTTAAACACCTGGGGTCAAACAAAGCAACGGGCAGTGCACAAGAGGTGAAGAAGAGAGTGCAGGCAGGGTGGAGTGGGTGAAGATGAGTGTCAGGGGTGATTTGTGACAGAAGGATAGCAGCAAGAGTGAAAGAGAAGTTTTACAAGATGGTAGTCAGACCTGCTATGATGTATGGTTTGGAGATGGTGGCACTGACAAAAAGACAGGAGGCCGAGCTAAATGTTGAAGATGTTAAGATTTTCATTGGGAGTGAGCAGGATTAGAAATGAGCACATCAGAGGGACAGCTCAGGTTGAGTGGTTTGGAGACAAAGTTAGAGACACAAGGCTGAGATGGTTTGGACATGTGCAAAGGAGGGATAGTGGATATACTGGACAAAGGATGTTGGAGATGGAGCTGCCAGGCAGGAGGAAAAGAGGAAGGCCTCAGAGAAGATTCATGGATGTAGTGAAGGAGGACATGCAGAGGGTTGGTGTGACAGAGGATGCTAGGGAAAGGGTGAGATGAAGGCAGATGATCTGCTGTGGCGACCTCTAAGGAGAGCAGCTGAATAAAGAATAATCTGTATGTTGTCTACATGTTACTGATGTTTCCCATCTGCCTTAAAAATGTTTGAATCTACCATTTTCAGTCATCTATTTAGTAGTTTATTCACCAGTTTATTGTTTATTTCAAAACTTTCATGAAAACTAACAAATAGAATCTGTCTTTTAAGCTATGTCTCAGTGTTTACTGTGGTACAAAACTATCAAACAATGTAGCAGCCTGTGGCATACTGATGAAAGCTGACATTTCCCCTGCTTTGTTCACAACAAAACATTTTCTCATAAAGCCACTATAAATACTAATAGGTAAAAAGGTTCATGTAAATCCCATTACATATGATTTCAGAACAATCTAAAACTTTCAGTGCGACAACAGGAGGACAAAGTCTTATAGACCCAACAGAAAACACATTTCCCCATTAGAAACTATTGACAAATGCACACCTAAAGTGGACCTGTTCTGCTTCTCTTATCTTCTCTTTCAGTGGTGGATACTTTCAAATAATGATGTGAGTGTATATACAAGTAATCCCTGTGAGCCAAAAGCTCCACTTCAGACTGCTCTAAATTCTCTGATCCAGACAGTGTTTTCTTCTCTTCTCTCTTCATCTAACCAAGTCTTACAATCTTATATCCAGCCAAAAAGTCTTTTTGATCTTGTTTTGAGAGTGATATACTAAGCAAGAGCAGAACGTATAAGATTATTAATCTTGTTTTGAATATATATATTTGAATATATGTCCTTTCTTTTTTACTTAGTTACTAAATCCTAAAATGAGTTACTTTAACACACATTAACATTACTACTTCTATTTTGTGGGGTTTCTTTGCACTTTCATGTGTGCAATGCTTTAAGCGGTTGCTGCTATTTGGAGAAGTAATTCAAATAAAGGTCGTTGTATATTATACTGTGTGCTTGAATTAAATGCTTTGTCTTGTTTTAAGATAGAAAATCTATTAATGACAATTCTTGAATTCAGAAGAATCATCTTGTTTAGTTGCTCTTGTTTTAAGATCTTTTCTCTCAAAGTGAGAAATACAACACTGAAAGAAGCATTGACAGGCTAGTTTTCAGTTTGTTTGACTTAGTAAAGAGTGTTTCAACACTTTTTTAAAGATATCCCTCACTTGTCAAAAGCCTAGATATTTTTTCTTATTTCAAGAAATCTTACCAAGTCTAAATATCTTACTGCACTGGCAGATTATTTCACTTGATTATAGTCTGAATCTTCTCAAATTAAGTTTTGGGGTTTGTTTTTTTTTTTCTTTTATTTAGATTATTTAGATTAGCCAATTTTTGCAGTGAATATGGCCACCTCAGGGACACTGGTCTGGCTATGAGCACAAATGTCCCACCCACCTACTATTCAAACCTTCTGCTTGTGAAAGGCAGCCAATCAAAAGAAAGCTGACTTAAAGGAAGGTGTCCTTAAAGGGACAGGAACTAAAATGGCTTGTTTCAGACAGACAGTGAGCTGAGAGGCTGCAGTGAAGCACAACATAAGTTCAGCATCATACCCAAATTTAAAAAAACAAAACAAAACAAAAACCCAAAAAACTGGCCCACAGTGGAACCTGATTGTGGACCTCTCCATCCAAAAAAGACCCGTGGAGACATTGAACCTAAAGTGCCTTCATTCCTGACTTAAATAAACCAGAGATTAATTAGACCTGATCTGAAAAATCAATCCAAATAGACCCAAACCAAGAGAACAAACATCGACAGCAGCATGAGCTATCTGTTTTTTCACACCATTAACAAGCTCTCTCCATGGGACAGAGCGGAAATATAATTATAAGAATGCACCAACATAAAATCATTATGCTTTCAAGACAAATTTATTGAACAAAAATAAAGGATTAAACAGTGCACACACTGTGCTGTTTGCGTGCGCTGTCGGGTATCGGTAAGGTATAAATAAGGACGAATTTACACACAATTCAAGACCTGTGGTGACTGGAAAGAAAATAAAGATTGAGAACAACTTACAAAAAATAAAATAAGTAAAATAAAATAAATAAAAAAATTTTTTTGGCCATACCATGTCCTGCACATGTCGGTATCAAACAACTGTAACACAATAATGTGTTAATGCATTTTCTGCAAAAATGTTATCTGTGGGGATGCAGTGATTTCAGAGAAATTATCAGAGAGAACAACACATTTAAACAATTCTGGCTGACAGGGAGAATAGTGCACCATTGTCCCATCCCTTCCCTCAGGAAGGGAGTGGATGTTTCCTCGTCACCAGTTTGGAGGTTTGATTACAGGTTCCTCTTGCAACCCAATACAGCAGATAAGCTGCAGGCATCTGTGATCTGTGTTGGTAATTCAGTGCAAAACATATCTGCTGTTGTGGCTCCAGTTAAGAGTGCAAGAGTTAAATTTCTGCCTTAGGAAAGACTTCCACATGTCTTTACACATTAAGAATGTCTCAAATATGGGATAAATGAAGTGTCTCATCTCATCTCAAACTTTTAATAAATAAGTGTTAAACCTATATTAGTATTATGAAGAGTAGTTAGACTTTTCAGTGTGGAGTTTGCTTGTTCTCCTGTGCCTGCTTGGGTTCTGTCTGGATATTCTGGCTTCCTCTAACATTTGAAAGACATGCTTGTTAGTTTAAATGGTGATTCTAAATTGACCACAGGTGTGAATGTGAGTGTGAATGGTTTTCTGCCTTTTTATGTTAGCCCTGCAATAGACTGATGACCAGGGTGTCATCCTGCCACTCACCAAGTAACATTCAGGATAGACTTCAGTCCCCGCACGACCCCAAAATAGATAAGAGGTGAAGAAAAAGAATGGATGGAATGGACATACTTTTGACTCTCTTTTCTACACCTTTCATTAGGTCTTCACCAATTTTGAAAAATTGTCTTTGGATAAACCCTAACATTTCCCATAAGTTTAATTTGAAATATCATGTTTAATTTGTTCACCAATTGGCTGAAAAACACACACTTTTGTGGGTGGAGTCAAATTGCTGTAGTTCTCTTCAGTCTTATGCTACAAGGGGGCACTATACTAAAAATCAAGAAAATTAATCAAAATCGTTTCTCTCACACACTAAACGCTAGAAAAACGGTTGATGAAATCATATTAACTTGTCAAAAAATGTAATAATAGCATTAAACTTAAAATGAAACATAAAAACCTTAATATTGTCCTCTTCCCTGCTTTTAGCTACCTCTGGCAACGTTCAGCAATCACCCTGCAATTTTGATACCAGTATACCAAACTGGCATTACAAAGAAAAGGGGAACCATTCTGATAACCAAGTTAGAAAATACATCAGAGTAAAATAACAATTTTAGTTTCACCAGTTCACACAATCTATATTCACTCTTCTCCTCTGACTAAAGTCTGTTTTATTCCTCCTGTGATGTAAGTATTAAAATGTTTGCAATAAACACAGACAGAATTGAAGCTGTCTGCAGATCAATGTGGCACCAGCTGACCCTTAAATGGGGTTTTATTAGAGGAGAAAAGGAAGTGATTGGAATGACTGTTGAAGAGAAGCAACTCTGTGTTTTGCATTTAATGAGCTGAACATAGTTTCAATCGTTTACAAGTCGAAACCTCTTAGAGTGTAATTAATCAAAGGCTTGCTTCACTCAGAAGCTGTTTTTTATTCATCAGTTTTCAAAATGAAGTCAGTTTGTTTATTTTCACAGCAGTACAACAAAGAAATGCACAAAAGAAAATGAAAGCATGGGAGTAAATATGTAGTTTTTAAGGTTAAATTATCCTTCAACAAAGCAAGTAAAAGAAAGTCGATCAAAAATGATAACAAGAACAATAAACGTTCCAACAAAACCCTTAAACAGGAAATTTTATATCTGGAATCTGAATAAACTGCCAATACAATAAAAAACATAGAGCCTTTTAACATCAGCCTGACAACCATTTATATTAACCAAACCATTTATATTAAGGGCTTTATCAACCACCCTGTTGCACATTTCATCTTTATTTGTTAAAAGCCTAGATGTGATTCAGCCTATTCAATGAGGTGGTCAGGGAAAAGAGAGAACAATGATGGAGTTTCTATACAGGAATTTTTTTTTTTTTTTAGTTATTATTTTTTATTAAAAATATTTATATTTAATTTTTTTGTGGTTAGTAAATATCTTTTTGTTGTTTTATAATGATTTTTGTATTTTATATGCATGATTTATCTTTTATTACATCTAATTAAGAAACAATCAAATAAGACTAAGAGAATATTGAATAGCCAACTCAAGGGTTGAAATATCACAAATGATTATTTGATTTACTTGAAATCTGACCTAAATAATGATGCATAGTCAATCCAAGGTTAACAGTTTACAAATTTATCTTCTTCCTGTCTTAAAATAAATACCAGCTTCTCCATCGCATAAATGTCATGAATTACATTATTCCAGTCCTCAACTGAAGGAGACTCCATTGTCAACTATATTTTCTTGTAAGGAATTTCTTAATTGCTATGAAGAAATACTGAACAGATATTTATTTATCGAACCCTTCCAGTGTGCCTGGAGACTAACTTTACCATAGACCAGTGTTCCTGGAGTACTGGACATGACCAAAGCACAAGAAAATTATTTGCATTTTATTTCACCACAAGACCTCAGACAACATAATTCTTTATTAAAAAAACAAAAAAACTTTGTAGGTCTCCTGAAGAATCTCATCAAGTTCTTCCATCCAAACTCTCTCCAAGACAGAGCAGATGTATTTTTTCCGCTGTTTGTTTCATTTTTCCCATGTTTCTAATTGTAATGAGAAATTTCCCTTTTTTTCCCCCCATTTTTCCTTTATGTTGTGTTTTCCCCATCCAATTCTTGTAATCTATTGTATAGTTTAGAAATATATCTAACCCCTGGGACTGATTTATAAACCATCTTCAAAACATCTGACTCAGCCTTATCCAAATCTTCCTTTTTAATTACTCTGGAAAGAAATAGAAATGTGATGTCTGATTTGTAAAAACATATAAAAGTCTTGATTTGATAGGCCCTGTTCTTTGAACTCCTCAAAGCTTTTTAAAGTCCCCTCGTTATAGAGGTCAGCATATTTTACCAAATTATTTTTTTGTTTTTTGTTTTTTTTGCTTTGTATTATTTGTTTTGGTTCTTTTTTTTTTTTTTTTTCCGAGCCACTC
>VUQS01056025.1:10705-26583 GCA_015108495.1 Heterochromis multidens | reverse complement strand
ATTTTTTAACTTTTTTTGGGGGGGGGGTTTTTTTTTTTTTTTTTTTTTTGTGTGTGTGTGTGCAGAGTCCACACTTTAGCTTTAGCCATGGAGCTTAAGGTAATGGTTAAAAAAAAAAGAAAAAAAAAGCTAGCTGTGGTGAGGTAGCACTACAGTACAGAAGGTGACATAAAAACACAGGAACCCACATCCAGTCCTTGCTTATTGAATCCACACTTTTCTCAGTTTCTGATTGTCCTTTAGCATTATAGTTGTGACAGAGTTCTAGCTAATGGTAAAGCTTGTAGTAGTTTTAGCCGCATTAGCCGTGAAATGTTTGAAACCATAGACAGTATAAAAGATGCACGTGGCTTTCAGGCCAATGTGCCAGTCCCCTAAACTTGCTTTCTTTTTAGTGTAGTTTAGTTTAGGACTTCTTACTCTGTGACATCAGTAAACACTTTCCAGATGTCTTTATGGCGTAATCGCCAGTTTCAGGTCATATCGAATAAAACATGAAGCTAATAGTGTAAATTGTGGTCATTAAAGTCAGAAAGGCGAATTATCCAGGATGTGCTTATTGGCTAATAACTTGTAAGTTACAAGTTGTTTGCCAATGAGTGTCCGGTTTCACTGTCAGATCCACCTCGTCACATCCGGTTTCAAAACACACAAGATGGAGCTGACAAAAACACTCATCTTGAGACTTCATAACAGGACTTAACTAACCAACAGGTGACATCACGGTGGTCATGTCCACCTTTTTGACTCTGTCCAAGAGATGTTCCTGTTGTTTTGGGCCATCAGAAATGAGGCAGTCCCCTGTGTCTTCAGTTCCTTAGGTGCCTAGAGTGCATAAAGACTCCTGTGTTCACTCTTGCAGCTTGATGTGCTTTGCTTGTAGCTGAAACATTTTAAAGAAGCACATCAAGCTAGTAATAAAAAGGGTGGTCAGTGAGTAAGATGCTCATGCGTTGTTTAATTTCATGCCGCTTTAGCCACTAGGTGGCAATTATGAAAGTGTATTACACTGTGGCACAGATATTGAACCAGATTGATCCAGAATGCTGCAGTGAGAGTACTAACAGGGACTAGAAAGAGAGACCATATTTCTCCCATATTAGCTTCTCTTCTAGAGAAGAATCCAGAATCAAATTTAAAATCCTTCTCCTCACATACAAGGTCTTGAATAATCAGGCCCCATCTTATCTTAAAGACCCAATAGAGCACTTCGCTCTCGGACTGCTGGCTTACTTGAAAGTAGAATTGGAGGCAGAGCCTTCAGCTTTCAGACCCCTCTTCTGTGGAACCAGCTCCCAGTTTGGATTCAGGAGACAGACACCCTCTCTACTTTTAAGATTAGGCTTAAATCTTTCCTTTTTGATAAAGCTTATAGTTAGGGCTGGATCAGGTGACCCTGAACCCTCCCTTAGTTACGCTACAATAGGCCTAGGCTGTTGGGGGGATTCGCTGAGGGTTTCTTCTTCACACACCTCTTTTCACTCTGTGTTTATACACCACTCCTGTCCTGTCTTCCTCTCCTCACCCCCAACCGGTTGCAGCAGATGGCTGCCCCTCCCAGAGCCTGGTTCTGCTGGAGGTTTCTTCCTGTTAAAAGGGATTTTTTTCCTTCCCGCTGTCGCCAAGTGCTTGCTCATAGGGGCTCGTCTGATTGTTGGGTCTTTACCTTACAATATAAAGCGCCTTGAGGTGACTGTTGTTGTGATTTGGCGCTATATAAATAAAATTGAACTGAATTGAATTATTCACAAAAAGAAAGTGGTTTTCTATTTTTCTGTAGGAAATCAAAGCTTTGTTTTGTAACTTTGAAGATTGTTTATATGCACAAAAAGCCATATGAAAACCTAAATGAAAGGGGAAAAACCCCAAAGCATTATATGGCCATTTTAAAGAAAAAAATAAACATTGCGTATCTCTGTGAAGAATCTAAGAAGAAACAGCAGAGCAGAGGTGCTATTTATTGTTTAAGGGCAGACTTTAAAACAGTGGGAGCCACTCGGCTTCATTTTGCAGACATAATGAGGCCCATGTGGTTGCTCTGTGGAATGAAACACAGCGACACCTTATAGGAATGCCTTTTGTAAACACACGGTAGTCCTGCAAGATTTACTGTAACAGTAACTGTTGATCACCTTGTAGAGGAACGCCTTATTCTTGAGACGATCATAGGAGTTGGCTGGGACGTAAGCAGCTGTCTTAAATGTTTACAGCGTTTAAGCAGCATACCAAAAACTCTTAGAAGGTCTTTAGTGGTTTCTGTGTCCTAGTAATTCCACAGCAGAGTTAGTGTTACCAGACTAGCTATCATCACCCCTTGAGAGCTGCAAGGTTGGTGCATACCATCCCTAACCAGTGGGCTCGCCTGCTACGCTAGAGAGAAGCTCCTGACTGTAAATCAGTCTTGTTCCCGAGTTCCACACCCATCCTGTTCTGGGTCTGGGGAAGAGCTGCGTGGCTGACCTCATCGCTTAGGCAACAGAGCCTGCCCCACATCCTCAGGAAACGGAGGAGAAAAACAATGAGCAGAGTCAGTGCTGGGGGGGCAGCTGTGGGCCTTCAGTCTGTGATCCTGCTGCTAGAACAGCATTTCCACTATTAAATGCTCTTGTACCATACTGTTCTTTCCACTCAAAGCACCCTTCAGTCTCTTCCTCTTCCCTCCCTGCCATGCTGTTTCCATGCCTTAACTGTTTCCCACTCTTGTAACTTCTCTCGGAGAACAGTGCTGATTATTTTCCTAACAGGTCTGGGTAATGTAGTAGGAATCTGAGTCGCTGCTGTATTCTTCCAACATTACTCAAGCTAGAGACCCCCGGGGCATATCAGGGGTTTTCCTGGCTTAGAAAATGGGCCTTTTTGGGGTGGCAACACACCTAAACATGATTGGTCCACCTATAGTAAAGGCAATGAGTCTGTGCTGCCTTATTTAAGAGAGGTTGATACATTTTTCTGTTAGTCCTGGCCATTTGATAAACAAAAATCTATTTTATACTCAAGTAAATGAAATCCCAGCCAAAAAAAATATTACTGTCCTGTTGTTCTTTTGGGGGGACAAAAGCCTGCTTATTCAGGGTTCAGCTGTCAGTGTGTCTCCGGAGAGGGGAACTGTGTGTCTCACTTCTATTTTCTAAATAGTAATTCTGCTGTCATTCAGTTTTGTTTTCCTCCATGTTTTGTTACTAGGACTAGGTAACAAACACTGATACTTTGACAATGACAAAATGCGAAATGATTCCCAGCTTTCTTGGTTACAAACCAAGGGCTATTGGCTGTAGTAAATGCGCCACCTTCATTTAATGTCTACACATGGGTTTGAGAGCTGGTCAAGCCTGATAACATGAAGAGACATTGACAAGAAGGCAAGACAGTGCGTAACATAATAATAATAATAATAATAATAATAATAATAATGATGATGATAATGATAATAATAATTGTGGGTGCTATAAATGTCGTGGCTGTGCCTAATGTTCAGCTTTTCTTGTTTGAGCTGATGAAATTTTGTAGTCTGTTATTTTTTTTTATATCTCTGCTCGGACCCTTTGCTTTGAACTTCAGCTATTTTTCTGCATTCTGTATTTTCTTTGTTCCTGATTTAAAAACTGATCTTTTTATACACATTTCCTTTTCTCCACTTCTCCAGTGAGTGTCTGAGTTTCATTTTTTCATCATCATCAGGGTTTTCCCTGCATGCAAAAGTTACACAGTTATACAATTTGAAAACATGACCCTTTGTATGCACAGTTTTATGAATTGGGTGAAAAATGGGTATGCACATTTCTGCCTCTACAGTTTGATGCATCTGGTCCCAGATCAGGTGATGTAGAAAAGCTTCACCTACTGAATCCTAAACCCATCAGGATTTTGCTGTCTGCAGTCTACAGGGCTCAGCTATGGTAGTGTTTCACTCCTATTTGTGATGAAAAACTGATATTATGAAGTTCAGCCAGATAGTTCTCCTCTCTGTCTCACATGGACACATGAACTAAAGTAAAGTATTGTAGGGTCTTTACCTTACAGTATAAAGCACCTTGAGGCGACTGTTGTTGTGATTTGGCGCTATATAAATAAAATTGAATTGAATTGAATTAAAAGATAACATTTATAGTAACTTTACTGCTGTAATTATTACTGTTGTAATTACGTTTAATTGATTTTTTTTTTTTAAATGCATGCTAATAAAAAAACTCTTGAATGTAAAATTACCAATTTATTAAAAAACAGTAGTGTTGATGAAACAATAACATATTTATAATGAAAGCTGGCTTGTAGCCACACCTTGACTGTATGGGAAGATGAGAAAACCAAGTTTATATATGAATTTAAAGTAGTATAAGTAGTATACTTATTTACAAAAATACATTTGGAGTAGATGGTGCACTTTCTGTATTTAAACAAATACGTTTTCACAGTATGATACATTTTTCTTGTCCTCATAAAGGTCTTTACCTTCTAAATGTTTAACTCAAAGTAAGCATCAACCCCTGTTTCTGTGTAACTGTTATTGTGAAGCATGGGTGACTGGTTTCAGTCAGTGTTTAAGAGGGACAAGACGGTCTTTCGTTGACGGTTCTTCTCATCCTACGCAATTACACTCTTATAGCACAAAAGGGTCTTCACTGACATGCGATTTTTCTACATTCATGGCCATGAATGTGTCCTCAGTGACTGGGTGTTACATCAGTCTCCACACGGTGCCGTGTCATCTGATTTACTGGTCTGTGGGGAAGTTCTTTTATTTTGGTTTGGCGTTCCCTCCAAGAGGAGTGTCATCTTTCGGATATGGGGCTGCTTGGCAGGGTATTTTTAGATGGTAATCACCCCATAATGCTTCAGTCATTCTGATGCATTCATTTATCCATTGTCTGTTTGAGATTGTGTGTTGTAGAGACAGGGGACCATCTATAAACTGCAAGGTTTGACCTTTATTTTTCTCCTGGTCTGCTATTTAATCAGTTTGCTTTTGGTCCATTTTTTTTCATTCTCACTCACATTCCCTCTCTGTGGTTTCTACACAGCCTTTCTTGTCTGTCTCGCTGGCATCTAACCCTCCACCCCCTCTCCCTGGCCCCTGCCTGTCTTGTTTGATATAAATATCATGTTGGGTTGGCCTGATGGGGTAGGGTTTCGCCCTGGGATTGTGGCCAGTTCTGCTCTTTTGCTCCCTGGCTATAAACAGGTGAGCTGTGGACCTCGGTGGCCCATTACCATTGCCCACATGTTAATAGAAAACATTAGACAGCCTTGATTTCCTCCCTGTACTTTACTCTGTACTCTGTGGGAAATGGGCAGTAAAGATTTTGACATCTCCCTTATCCTGGAATTCAAAGCATGCTGCAGTTAGTGGAATCTGTCCTGTAATTGTCAACACATTATTTTCATTTTCTGTACAGATGGTGTTTTGTATTCGAGCACATTCTTCACAGGCCCACTACCTAGGATCCCGCAGTATTGGAGGAATGTTCTGCTTAAGTAGATTTGATCACAAAGCGTCATTTAGATTCCAGTTGAAACAGGTTCGGTTTTAAATGAGGTTTCATTGGATTAGGGTGACTGTATGCTCCTGTTCCAGAGCCACCTTCCCTGTGTCCCTGCCTGATTGCTTGCTTTTTGCCAAGTGGACAGAGGAATGTGTGGAATTCCTCATGTACCTTCACTCCCATCTGATAAACACAGCAGGACGATGGCAGGACCTTGGGTGGGTGGATAGGGGTGCAGACAAGACTGTACATGCACCCACTGCCACAAGAATGTGTACAGTCTCCACATGACTTCACAGTTGTTTGTTGAACATAATAAAGATTAGTTGCCACATAGTGACCACAGTTGAATCCCCTGGAAGAGCTGCTGTTGGTGTAAATCAGTACATTGTTTGACTGAAGCAATTGGTGCACTTTATACCTTTGTCCTGCATTCTTTTCAAGTTGCACACCAGTGTATCATTGTTTTGTCATTTTGTCATCTATTCAGAGACTTAAAGCAGGCAAACCTAATGCATGCAGAGTAACATCCAAAATAACATTTTTGTATAATATATTGCCCAGTCTCTTTCTTCGCCATCTTTTTAATGAGAGAGGACTACTGACATGGTTTAAATCTTTAAACTGTCGAACCTGTTTCTGTATCCACTGTGAAACACAGCATTTAAATCATAGCTCACCACTTTTGCAGCGACCCTTTTAGATGACAGCTTAATTCCTCCAGATCTTGCACAATGGACCATTGAGTCAAGATGCTGTTAGAGCAGAATTGGACTTTGTCCATTGTGGCTCCTACCCCCTGTCTGGAATGGAAAAGATTAGCCTGTTGCTTGGCTTACAGTGCATGTTTGCATTCTCAATGTTTCTAACTCTTTGTGGACTGAACTTTTCTGAGGCTGACGAAGGCTTATTGTCTGTCCTCACGACGGTGTCAATGCTGCCCTCGTCAGGGAAATGAGGAGCACAAGCAAAATTTCACTCCCATTTTCATTCTTTCTCCTTTTATGAGCTGCAGTAAAAGACATCAGAGATGTGCTTAAAGGCCACCCACTGAGAATAGTGTGTGTGGATTACAGGCTGCTTAGTCAAAAGCCACAAAAGGATGTGTGCTGGAAATTTTGGATTTTCTTTCCTAATGCCCTGTTTTCACTGTCAGCACAAATTTAAGGTACTTTTCCTTTGACATACTTTCTACTTCCACTCCACAACATCTCAGTGGGAAATATTGTTTACTTCACTACATTTATCTCAATCCTTTTGTTACTTATTGTTTACAAATTAAGGTTTTTAACTTAAAGCATATAAATATGTTGTGTAATAAATTCCTCTCTAGCAGTTTATACAAGTGGAGCTGAAACAGATTAATGAAATTGTCAGTTGATAGGAAATTAGCAACTGTTTATATAATTTTTTAAATGACTTGTGATGGCATTTCTCACCTGTGTCAGAATTTCTACAAACCAAACAATCGATTAATAGAGAAGATAAACAGCAGATTCATCCATTATATAAATAATTGTTAATTTAAATATAAAACAGTTTAAAATGAGCTCCACTACAAGAAGCTAACACAGAAACATAATAGAACAGTCACATGGGAAAATGTATTTATTTATCGACTTAAAGTACACTTTTTATGTTATACTTGATTACTTTTAGTTAAGCAGCATTTTCAATCCAGGAGTTTCACTTTTTAAAGTGTGATATTAGCAGGGGTAGGGGGATATGAGAATACTTCCTCCCCTAGTGCCTGTTTTAGTCTTTCCATATCCTGATTTAAAGAATTCATTTTGATGCATCTCCTACTTGATTTTTGTTCAATTTCTACAATGATGACAACATTAATTATTATTATTCTTAACTGATCTGATGAATATAATTGTAAAATTAAATCAATTTAATTTTAAAATTTAAATCAATTACCTATAGCCCAGTGAGACACTTTTGAATCACATGTTTTGTCCCGTCAACAGTAGGAAGCTCAATATACTTAGTGGGCAGAAGTGAGTTTTCTATCATAGAGGAACCCCCCCTTCCTGCCAAAAGAAAAAAAAACAAAAAAGCATAGAGCTACAAGGACAAGAGATACAAGGACAAAACACATGGGAGAGAGAAGACAAACATTAATGACCTGCAGTAGTAAAACACATTGGGAGTGAGAAGAGGGGAGTGGAGAAGAAACACTCAGCGCATCATGGGCAATCTGAGTCTATAGCAGCATAACTAAGGGATGGTTCAGGGTCACCTCATCTAGCCCTAACTCTAAATAAATAAATAAATGTCAAACTACATTTCATAAATACAGATTCATTCTGTCAGTCAGTGATTTTGTTCTGGTTTCTGGCTTTACTGGTTACAGGCTTTAACTGGTTACTACTGGTTACTGGTTACTGGCTCCAATCCAGACTAGACACACTGGGGGAGGTGGTGGAAAGATGCACACTAAAGATGTTAGAAGCCATCCTGAACAACTCTGATCACCCACTTTATAACATCTTCATGGAACAAAAAAACATCAGTACTGGAAGACTCCTCTCTCTCCGTTGTAAAACGGAGAGATACAGAAAATCATTCGCACCCACAGCCATCAGGCTTTACAATTCTCATATAAATATCAGATGAGCTGTCAGACATATGAATTTCCCTCTGGGATCAATAAAGGTATTTGTATTAAACATATTATGAAAATTTGACATGTATATTAAAATGTACCTTCACTAATGTCCTTTCACCTAGTGACTGTCTCTTAGACTCATTCACTGGCTACACACACAAACACACATATGGAATGAAGAAAACATCAGAGAGAAGTGAGATGAAAACATCGGTCTCTGTCCATGCCCGAAAAGAATAAAAAATGTGATTTATAGGGGCCGACTCCTTGAGGATGTGTTTCCACTTTGGAATAAAACTGGTTGCAAAGCAGCTTTTAAATGATGAAAGACATTAGACATGTTTGCCCATGTTCTTCAACACCATCCCTCTGTGCAGGTTGAGGAAGTCTGTAATCTCCCATTTATAACTTTAATCCTTAATCTTTCATTTTAAATAACCATCATGAAATGTACCATCAAAAATAACTTTCTACATCACGGCACCTGGCTACATCTCTGTTGTCTGATAGTTTGGTAACCTGTGACCTACATGGAACCACACACATGTAAAGAAACACACAAACTTAACACGCTTGTAGAGGCTGTTATAAGCCACAGATATGGATAGGAGCAGTCTGGCTGTTGCACCCCTGTGTTTCCATTAGAGGTTTAACAAGTTTGGAACTGGGACTGATCCAGTCTTTAGTCATTAATTGCTAATGTTTTTTTTTTTTTTATTAATCATCCTTTGTAAAGAGCAACAGAGGTATGAACCAGTCTGAGCTTTTAGAGAATTGTTATACCCCTAGTTTCAAGATAAGACACTGCTTATTCTGAGCATCTTTGTCTGTTGATGGTGAAACAAGTTTCACATTCAGAAAACAAACTCAGAAACTAATATATCAATATAGGCCTATCACAGATATCAGCTCTATAAAATTTACCATTCTCCAGCTGTTTATTTCCTATTATGGGTACACTGGCGTGGGTACCTGGATACTCTGTGTATATATGTAATGATTCAATGGAATCTTCCGAGATGGTTGACACTGCCTTCCAACTGGCTTTTCTCTGCATATGAAGTGGCCTAAAAAAAATCCTTTCTAAATCACAGAAACTTTGAGCCATCCATTTAAAATTTGAATATTGCTGAAGGTATGGTGATGTTGTTATTCCATACTTTTGAATATTCTGATCATTTGGTGTTTCTGGGAGGACAAAAGCATATGGTGATTAGCAATAGAGAAATTTTCTCATAACCCTACTTAGAATATTTCCAGATATTTTTATTTTTTTATTTTTTGACTGATAAAAATTTTCAAGTACAACTAAGAAGCTGGCAGAGGAATTAGAAGAGATAAAAAAAAATACCTCAACTTTATGTCTGAGGAGATCAGCAAAGTGGTAAATCAACAAGTCAACCTCATGGGCCTAATGGAGGAGGTCCGGGAGTTGAAGGCCACAGTCAAGCAAAGGGATCAGAGAACTGAATTGCTGGAACGAAGGATTGATGAGTGAACAATACTCCTGTTCTGATGACCTTATTGTCACTGGGCTGGATATTAAACATCGCAGCTATGCCAGGGCTGCAGGCTGCTGGTGATCAACAAGGTGAGGATGCACAATTTGAAGAAAGACCTACACTAGAGGAACAAGTTGTTCAATTCCTGAACAGTAAGAACATTTGTTTAGAGAAGCAGCAAATATCTATTTGCTACACCCTGCCAGGTAAGGATAATAAAACCAAGCCTGCGATTGTTATTGAGTTTGTAAATCAAAAGTATAAGATTGAAATACTGAGACAATCTAAAAATCTTAAGGGTTCTGGGGTGTATGTCAGTGAATATTTGACAAAGAAAAATGCTGAACTTGCTAGAAACAGTCACACCCACAGGAAACAAAAGAGAATTCAAGTTACATGGACAGGGAACGGAAAGGTCTTCATAAGGTTAAATGGTCTGCCTGAGCAAGCCATGGTAGTCATGATAAGAAATCTGAGAGCTCTGGAAAACTATAAGTAACATGATTATGGCTTGGATGGGATGCATCATGAAGTGGAAGTACTCATCACAAAAAACAATTAATGTACTCAACCAAATTATTTTTGGTTATTTTATGAAGAGGAGCTTTGGATTTTCATATGCCAGTTAATAATACTTTTGCTAACTACTGTTTTTTTTAAGGAATATGAGAGATTTATATTGTTTTCGAAGTACTGAATAAACTGATAATTTTACTAAAGGAAAATTCCTTTGTTGAAGACATTACTAATAAGAAAGAATGTAAGGAGTTAAATTTGTTATATCCAACGGAACATAAGTTATTTAATTTTGAAAACAACATTTATTTTGATGCAGATTTCTATTATAATTACAAAAATAATTCTGAATATTCTGAGAATCAGTGTAGTAATTTAAATTTGGAGGGTTTTTCTATATTACATTTAAGTAGCAGAGGTCTTTATACAAATTTTGTTCATTGATAATTGATAATCAAATTAATAATTATTTGAAAACATCAGATCACATATTCCAGGGGATAGCCATAAGCGAGACTTGGCTAACAAATAAAAATAATGCTGATTTTGTGTTAGAAGGTTATGACTCTCTCAGTGGAAGTCGAACAAATAAGGGGGTGGTGTGATGTTTTATGTACAAAAAGATTTTCAATGTAAGGTAATTGACAGTACAGTGATTGATGGAGAGTTTGACTATTGAAATTTATGCTACTAAATTTAAGAGTATAATTTTGAGCATTTGTAGAACACCTGGTACTTGTATTGGTCAGTTTAACAATACTGTAGCCAATATTTTTGGGAAAATATGTAATAAGAAATTATATTTTGTTTGTGGTGACTTTAATATTGATTTGTTAAAATGGAAGGAGCATAAACTAACAACAGAGTTTTGTAATTCAATGTTGAGTTTTGGCCTCTGGCCCTGTATTGATAAACCTAGTAGGATAAAGAAAGAAGAAAGTACTACACTTATTGATAACATTTTCTCAAAGTAGATTGCTTTTGAGTGATATAAGTGATCATCTTCCTATTTTTTTTTATTTTGCATAATTCAAATGTAAAGTGTTCATCTGGTGTGAGTGAACCATCTTATAAATTAGTAAGACTAAGGACACCAGAAAGAATTAAGGCATTGAAGAGCGATCTAATAGAACTATTAAGAAATAGAACTACTACTTATGCTGTAATGTTAATGGTTGAAGAAATAACAGAAGCCATTGAAAATCATGAGTGCTCTGTTGGCATTTATCTTGACCTACAGAAAGCTTTTGATACAGTAGATCATAGTCAGTTATTAAGGAAATTAGAGATATATGGGATAATAGGTATAGCCTATACCTGGTTGAAAAATTATTTAA
Organism: Heterochromis multidens; assembly: GCA_015108495.1. Taxonomy (NCBI): domain Eukaryota; kingdom Metazoa; phylum Chordata; class Actinopteri; order Cichliformes; family Cichlidae; genus Heterochromis; species Heterochromis multidens. The sequence goes on along the minus strand of VUQS01056025.1, from coordinate 15,134 downwards.
AAAATTGGAATGTGGAATTTTGGGGATCGACTTTTAAAACAATAATAAATTCAATAGTTATATTACAAAAAAGAGCAATATTACACAGCAAAAGAGCAATCATTTTTTGTCTTCAAAAGAATGATCTACAAATGTATTTTTGAGGGGTACATGTGAAGGTATTGTTGCTTTTCTGTTTGTTGATGTTTCTTTTTTCTGCTTGGAAGGTAAGGTAACTTTAATGAGAATAATATAGGCCAGACATATATATAAGCATAGCTTCATTCTGGGCCTGTTCAGTCACTATTTGTAATATAGGTATGGATCTTATATTAATTGTTTTGCAGTCTGTGTAATATGTGATGGCTGAATGAATAAATAAATATCAAATATATCTATTCTGGAGATCATGGTCCTGTGTCAGGCATACATGTGTAGTATCGCCACCTGAAAGGGGGAATAATAAGTGCAGAGTTGCTGTGAAAGGAGTTGTCTTATAAACTTGGCTCAGTCTATAATAGTTTTGGAGGGCCTCAGGCAGCATGGCTGTCCTCTGTCAAGGCTGCGAAGAACTTTCTAGGAATACATGGCCATATTTAGTAACCTGAGGCATTTCTTTTTTTTATTTGGAAGCTTCTAAGATGCTGCTTCATGAGAAATGTAAATCAGTACCTAAATCCACTGTATTTCATGTGACTCACCTTTGTCCCAAAACATAGTTGTGGTATTTTTTTCATCTAGAGGCTTTGTTTCATGAGTGACAAAGTCAACTTCAGTGAGACCTTGCTCAGCATGTCAGCACCAGGTGCAGATTATTTTGGGCTGGTCATGATATTTCAGCACATTTGCACAGACATGGGCTACTCATAGAGCTTCCTGCTTTAAATAGATTTGAGCTCCCATGTGGTTTATGTCAAACTTTTCATGACTTAGACGTTCAGCTTGTAGCAGGATCTTAGGATTGAGGACTGTGATGAGGGGTCGAGACTTAATATATTTGAAAGTTGAAAGGTACAGACTGGTGTGAGTTAATTTTATCCTTCAGGTATATCCTAGTCTGTAGCTGTAGCTAGAAAATTTAGAAGATTTAAACTTTTGTCATGCATTATTCTTGCTCTAGATTTAACCAAACAGCCTGTCACATGTGAAGTTTAGATCTGTTGGTCATATTTTTAATGCATTCTCTCCCTCAAATTTGCAAGTTCATTTCAGTGTTTGTGTTGAGATAAGAGACCACTGAGAAGATACCGTTTGACCCTTAAACCACTCCCCCATTAGACTGGCAGCATGTTATCGCTTCATGCTGCTTACACTCACACACTGGCACCCACACAGTCATAGTCCTTCGTCAAGGATATTATAGATACAGGTGGAAAGAATGTGAGTACAGCTACTGAACTTTCTCAGATTTAAAAACTAGATGTTTATATTGCATGTATGTTTTTTTTCCCTGTGATTGTGTATTTTATTATAAATATTTCCCTGCTGACTTAATTCACGATTAATTTAAGATTTAATGGTGGAATGTTTTGGAGAATTTGAATCATTTAGATGATGGTAAAAAATTACTTTTATCATCCATCCATCCATCCATTCTCTTCCGCGTATCCAATTCAGGGTTGCCGGGGGGGGGTCTGGGATACTTTTATCAAATTGTTCAGAATTATATGTATTCAAATGAATCTTATTTCTTAACCTCTTAACCTTTTTTTTTTTTTTTTTACCTAAATATGCTAAATAGGAAAATTTCAGATACTACTCTCATACATTTTGGCATTACAGATTTTCCATTTGGTTGCTCCAAACAGGCTCAAGTGCTAGAAAAGGGGGTGGATGTTAAAAAAACCTCGCCAATGGCCTGGTGGATGTTAAGAGGTTAAAATAATAACTCCCAGGAGAGGCAGAAAATAAAAGATTTTTATCCACAAACAAATCCAGATCTAGAGAGCCAGTCTGTACTAGAGACTGAATTTTAGAGGTAGTAAGAACTCCCTATTTCTTGGATATTTGGACAATTTTCCATCCTGCCTTTCAAAGATATTATTCTTTGTAACAGGGCCAAGCCTCTGTAGTGTAACACTATGCAGCCAGTGATTGCGGTCTATTCTGGACATGCTGCAGATGGATGGATTGTGTGATGTAAGAGTCTATTTTGTTCCTGCGTTCCACCGAACACTCATCAGGGTAACACTGTACCCCCTCAACCCTGGACTGGATTCAGAAACATTTTCTGTCTCTCTGCTTCTTTGTTTTATCAGTCTGTCTTACTAAGTTCACGCTCACTCTCTTGAAACTAAGACTAATCATAGCCATGAACTGAATACCTGGGATACTGAGCTGACAGATCAGATACATTTCTTCTGCTATGGTGGCCACATGTGACCACCATAGCATGGATGATCTACACTGAGGAGAAAGCAGTTTTGTTGACAGGTTGGAATGAAGGGCTCAGACTCACTGGCATTGTCTGTTACAGCCTGACGCCAACATCAGTAGTGATCTCAGAGCGCCCATCCATCCATCTCTCCATCCATTTTGTTAACCACTTATTCAGCTAGGGCTGCAAGGGGATACAAGGATAACACAGAGCGACTACTGCACACTGTCTTACCCACAGCTAGGGCCAGTATAAAATCACAGGTTACTCTGATATTCTTTGACCTGTGGGAGGAAACCCACACAGACGCAGGGAGATTATGCAAGCTATTCACACAGAAGAGAAGTCCCACTGAAGATTTGATTGGTTTCCATGTTTGTAGGCTGAAACATCTTGAAAAGGATTCTGGAATTTGTTCACCTTAGGGAAATAGATTGTCAAATTCTGATAGATTTTGATTTATTTTTAACATATTTTTATGTATTGCTGTTGTTTTGGTAAGTGAGAGAACTTTTTATGTTGTGAAACATAAATGAATTGTATCTTTCAGACGCGTTACTGGCAGACCTGGAATCTACTACATCCCACATCTCAAAGCGACCAGTATTCTTACCTGACGAGACCCCCTACTCCATCCCTACAGGAGGACACTCCTACCAAGATGTTTCACTTCCACCTCCAGTCCCTCCTCCACCTTCAGCCGAAGCTCTGAATGGGTCCCTGAGAGATCAGCCTGACTCCCACCACTCCTCTCAGCAGGTAGGTCTCTGTAATGTCTGTGATCTGATCTCACTTGGTATATCAAACTCGTCAAACAAGAAATATAGTAAATCTTACATTAATTAAAAAATAAAAACTACGTAATGACTGGTTGGTGTGTTCTCTGCAGTCCTTAGGTTCAGCCCAGAAGAGCTCATGGTCCAGGGACAGTAGCAGTTCTCCATTATCTCACGTTGAAGAAGACCACGTTTACAGGTAACTTCCACACACTCAACATGTTGTGTATATAAACCTAACCACATCATCTGGCATTTTCTTTTACTTTTAGTTTCTTTCAGAAAGTTATCTCTGCCCCTTTTACAGTTTCCCAAACAAACAGAAGACATCAGACTCCTCTACAACAGCCATGACTTCTGCCTTGGGCAGTAACCTCTCAGAGCTTGACAGGCTTCTGCTGGAACTTAACGCTGTGCAACAGAGTTCACCTTCATTTCCCACTACAGGTAGAGGAAAAGTCTTTGGCTTTATCAATTCTGAGGCAGCTGAACAGCATTAGTTTTAATGTTATGTGTCCACAGAGGAGGCAGCTCCACCCTTGCCATCCTGCAGCATCACCCACTACGAAAATGGTGGCACACCTGACATCCTGGTAAGCCCACCACCTCAGGAGAAACCCAAGAGGAATGGTAGGATGGAGGATGCCCGACCCACTGTGGAGAGTCTGCTGGATGAGCTGGAAGGCTCAGTGCCTTCACCCAGGTATGTAATCTCTCCACTGCAGCTGGGGTCTAACTTGGCATTAAAGACCCCTCTAATCAGTGTTGTAGACTTTGTTCCTTCTCTTTTGTGTTTGACTCACTTTACTTTGCAAAAAGTAAAGTTCAGCATTAGACACTGAAAACAGTTTTTATATTCTTAAGCAGAAAGTTTCTCTGAGCTCACTTAGAGTTCATTTGCAGCTCTGTATTTTTATCCTTAGACTCTACTAGAATAGCTTTGCATGATTTGCAGATTAAAATAATCCTTACATATCTGATATAGTGCCTTTGTGTAGCCCCTTCAGTTCATCCACTGTCTCAAACAAGATACTTTAGTTGCCCTTCCTGTAAGGCCACCCTCCCTTTAGCTAGCTTTCTTCTGATTTGCTGACCCTCTTAAACAGAAGGTTTGAACAGCACATGGGTGAGACTTCTGCACACCCAGAGCTTTGTACCTGAGATGACCATGTTAAGGATATTCACTCTTTTTGACATCATGCAGAACTTAGGAGTAGAAAAAATGTTTGGAGACTGAACGTTTAGAGATGATGAGCTGGATGTGTTTTTTTTTTTTTTTTTTTTGCCCTGCTTTACT
>VUQS01056017.1:4564-25565 GCA_015108495.1 Heterochromis multidens | reverse complement strand
AAAAGTAGAATGGGAGGCAGAGCCTTCAGCTTTCAGGCCCCTCTTCTGTGCAGCCAGCTCCCAGTTTGGATTCGGGAGACAGACACCCTCTCTACTTTTAATATTAGGCTTAAAACTTAACTTTTTTTTTTTTTTTTTTTTTGTTTTTTTGTTTTTTTGTTTTTTTTAGCCTGTCTTGTTTGGTAGTTTTTGCAATCAGAATTGCGATCTGAGTGCGATATTGTACCAAACACATTTGCTCTTCCAAGATGAGCTCTATAAATTCTCTTAAAGGCTCATCTTGATCGTGTGTTTATTTATTCATTTTTATTAGTATTATTATTGTTATTACAGTACATGTATAATATGAAAATGTTTAAGCTGACAGGCGGGGGGAGAAGAAGAGGGTAGAAAGTATAAGGGTAAAGCACAAATAGAAAAAGCAATAGGTCGTCAGCTGCTGCACCTGCAAGACAAAACATACAAGAGAAAAAACAAACAAACAAACAAAAACAAACAAGCACCTGGAAAAAAAAAAGTTGTTTTGTAAGAGAGAAGTAAACTAAGACCAAAGAACAACTTTTGCACATGACTCACGGTTCACATGAAGAGAATCACTTGGTACTTTCTGTTGTTTCCTTATTTCCCATGGAGTCGCCACAGCAGCTGGATCTGCATGTTGATCTGGCACAGAGTTTTGCCACAGATGCCCTTCCTGACACCCTTATGTGTCACGCCTGCTATGTCTTAGGCCTCAGTCACACAGGCCGAGAGACCTGTTGGCGACCATCTGGCAGCCACCGATCATGAGGGAATAATATGTATTCCCTGACTGGTTGTGAGTTTCTTGGGATTTCCTGGCAGTCACTAGTGTGAAATTGATTACAAAGAGGTACTGAAAAGCTCCTTGCATTTGCTTTGGTTGCCAGCAGATTGCCGCCTTTGTTGCCTGTAGCTTGCATGGAAGATACTGACTTGTCTGCAAACACTCACCGTTTACTCTATACTGAAACTGTGAAAAGTGCGACTTAAACCAGAAACAGAAAACGTTTATTTTCAATGTAAAGGCTGTAAATTTTTCCCGGTGTTTTATGCACTGGTGTGCAGTCATGTTGGAACAGGAAGGGGCCATCCGAAACTGTTCCCACAAAGTTGGGAACATGAAATTGTCCAAAATGGCTTGGTATGCTGAAGCATTAAGAGTTCTTTTCACTGGAACTAAGGGGCTGAGCCCAACTCCTGAAAAACAACCCCACACCATAATCCCCCCTCCACCAAACTTTACACTTGGCACAGTGCAGTGGGACAAGTACTGTTCTCCTGACAACTGCCAAACCCAGACTCATCCATCGGATTGCCAGACAGAGAAGCGTGATTCGTCACTCCAGAGAACATGTTTCCACTGCTCTAGAGTCCAGTGGCAGCATGCTTTACACCACTGGATCCATTACTTTGCATTGCGCTTCGTGATGTAAGGCTTGGATGCAGCTGCTCGGCCATGGGAACCCATTCCATGAAGCTCTCTACGCACTGTTCTTGAGCTAATATGAAGGCCACATGACGTTTGGAGGTCTTTAGCTATTGAGAAACCTGGTGACCTCTGTGCACTATGCGCCTCAGCATCCGCTGACCCCTCTTTGTGACTTTACGTGGCCTACCACTTCGTGGCTGAGTTGCTGTTGTTCCTAATCACATCCACTTTGTTATAAAACCACTAACAGCTGACTGTGAAATATTTAGTAGCAAGGAAATTCTATGACTGGACTTGTTGCACAGGTGGCATCCTATTACGGTACCACACTGGATTTCACTGAGCTCCTGAGAGCGACCCATTCTTTCACAAATGTTTGTAGAAGCAGTCTGCATGCCTAGGTGCTTGATTTTATACACCTGTGGCCATGGAAGTGATTGGAAAACCTGAATTCAATGATTTGGATGGGCGAGTGAATACTTTTGGCAATATAGTGTATTTACTGTACAGACACAAGAGTGTTAGTAGCGTCAGTACAGGCAAATTAGTGAACTATTCAAGATGACTATTCAAATACAATTCAAGATACTCACGTGGGGAAGCAAATTTATCAGCCATTCAAACTATTGCACATCTTAAAAGCTTCCTACTGGCTTCTACATGTCCTCAGTCAGTAGGGAAAGAAAAAATATGGCCCCGGTGGAGATGATTTCAGAATTAACCGGTGCACAGTATCTCTGTAATCATTTTACCATTGACCTGTTGAAACCTTTCTCCGAATGCTGTCCAGTATCTGAATTATCCATGACATCACAGGCCACGTACAAACTCCTGTCCATTTTCTCACTTGACAGGCAGGTTCTTATGTGTCACACCCCACCCTCCTAGTAATAGCATGAGATAAGGTGCAATAAACACTAACTCTATAATAGCACTCAAAGGCCATGCCTAGTAGCTCTATATAACACTCTAGCAGTACAAAGCACTGTCGTTGACACTGTAATGGCCACATTAACAATCATTACACAGCCATTGGTTTTTAGAACCGCTTACTGCCACTGAGCTCATGTATCATAACAGTGTGTTCAACATTATGCCTCATCATAGCGACGAGAGGTTTTTATGTGTTGACTGGGCAACTTGAAGTTAGCTTTCTGCTTCTCGCCTATTTCCACTCTGCCTCAATTTGTTACTCTCCTTTCCCTGTGTTTTCTTCGTTTAATCTGCTCCTTTCACCACTAGACTCAGTGATAGTCATCCTCAAACGGCCTCTTTCCTTTGCACCCTTCGCTCTGCCTCCTTGAGTTCCTCTCACTGCTTATTTCCTCACTACAAAGATGTTTTCTTGGTGAACAGCTATTATTTAGTCTTGTCTCCCTCCCTCCCTCCCTCCTCTCTCTCTTTCTCTTAGTGGCACTGTTTTCTTCTCACAGAATGCTTGAGAGACTTTGCCCATGTTCCTTTGCATTATGCAGTTGAAAGTCCATTTTCCTCACAATACCACCTTATCTCATTCCTTTGTTGGAAACAACAGATACCAAAAATTTCTTTCTAAACACCATCAGTCCAGCAACTTAATAAAGTTGGGGAAATGGGATTTTTTTTTCTTTCTACATTCACCTTTGAGACAAAAGGATGGAGAGATGATGAGTTAGAAGAGTGGCGACTGAGTTATTCTCAGCTGTCAAACTCTCTCTCGTCTAGACAGTGGGTTAAATGATCTGTGAGATTTGAGTGTCAGCTGCTAAGACAAAGAAAACTTTAGCTTTTAATACTAGATTAACTATAGCTCAGGCCAGGTTGCACACACTTTCCTACCTGTGCAGTAAGATCCAGTAGTCTGAGACCATATTAAAAACATCAGGTACATTTCCACATATGTAAAAATAATCAGACAGTGTGAGGATATGTTAAAATTAAACTTAAACTATAAAATTAAAATTAAAACTATAATAACTTAACTTTCACAAAAAAACACTGATTCCACGCTATATCTAGATGTGCAGTCAATTATAAGGAAATGTGTGGCATTGACCATGTTACCTCCTTTGTACACTCAGGTGGATTCTTAAGGCTTGCTCATCTAAATTCTTGTGTAGTGATTGTTCACCTGCTTGTGATACCATTGCATTAGTATGAAACATGACATTGGAACTAAGTGAAAGTTCAATTCAATTCAATTCAATTTTATTTATATAGCACCAAATCACAACAAAAGTCGCCTCAAGGCGCTTTATATCGTAAGGTAAAGACCCTACAATAATACAGAGAAAACCCCAACAATCAAACGACCCCCTATGAGCAAGCACTTGGCAACAGTGGGAAGGAAAACTCCCTTTTAACAGGAAGAAACCTCCGGCGGAACCAGGCTCTGGGAGGGGCAGCCATCCGCCGCGACCCATTCTTACATGTGAAAAGTGTAACATTTCATATGGTTATTCTAGACAAAAAGGAGCTTTCTTAGTGTCAAATCATGGCTAGAATGAAGGTGGGAAAGTGTTTTACTTTAATCGGATCAGTTTTCACAGCTTACTACACTATCAGCTTTGTTCACTGAGACATAGAAAAGTAGATTTGTAACAGATCCACTAACGCTAACAAAGAACCCAACACTACAAACAACAAAAGTTCTGTCAAGACAGTTGTGTCTAGTTGTGTTCTCAGAAGGCAAACAGTGGTCTCCAAACTCTTTCTCAGTTTCTCAGCTTTTCACTTATGAAGCCTAGTTTGAGATTTGTGGCCCTAAGAGAAGGGTATATGTAAGGTGATGAAAAGGAGAGAGAGAAGAGTACTGCTGTATCCCAAAGCTAAAGTAAAACTCATGGTGGGAATATTTATTTATTAATTTTTTTTAAACCAAGAACCTACCCCACAATGTTCATTTCTATTTATGGAGAAAGATTCCTATTGCGGCTGGATAATGAGCCCAAATTGATAATAAATCTTTGCAAGAATGGTTTGATAACCAAAGAAAAACCCCAAAAATGGGCTTTATGGGTGCACTTGAAGACTGAGAAAGCCAAGCATCTTTGTCATGACAAACAGCTGCCTTAAACATTGTCACGTCATACTAGGATAACACGAGTTATCAGATTTGCCACAAACATGGCCTTGAGTGCATGCTGCCATTAAGCAAAACTTAGTTAGGTGATAGTTCCAGTTGTAATTGTTTAATAAGATGATAACAAACACAAATCTTCACAAGTGGTTTGAGATTTTTTTGTGATCCTGTATGCATACCTTGGGGTCCCAGTTTTTCTTAATTTGAATTGAAGAAAAGTTATCACAATCAGTAAAAAAAGATCTTTTAATTGTTTTATTACAAGGAGCTCTTTTGTACCTGCAAAAATCAGTGTGTTGTCTTAAATAAATGAGATGAGCCTTTTTTTATTGATAGCAATTCTTCATCATAATCCTATTTTTCCCTCGGTATTATGCAATATGAATAATACTCATTGGTTCAGTTCACTTAATGTGCTTTGTGTTTTGCTGATTTTGCATGTAACAAAAGGCAATTAAATGATAAGCAGAAATTTCATTTGAGTTACAGGAAGTGACTGTCAGCTACACATGCAAATTCACACATCTGCACAAGGAGAAAAAAACGCACATAAGTGAACATCAGCAGTGTTGCAGGAAGGACTTCTCTCATTTTTCCTTGCTGCTTGGTTTACACAGTAAAATCTTGTGTCATGTTTCTCCCTTCTTTCTATTTTCATTTGTAGATGCCACACATACCAATTCCAGGTTTTAAGATGTCTTGTTTAGGGATTACATTTATCTAAAAAGTAATACTACATATGAAACAAATCATTTTAATTCACAGTGTGGGTGAGAGAGTGCTGTCCATGGTTCTGATTGTTTCCAGTTATCAGTGTTAGTTACTGTGTGGTGTGCTGGTCATGCTGGTGTTGTCATTACTGCCTTATTCTAGCCTTTTTTTCTTTATGTGATATAATCCATTCACTAACCCACTGTCTTTAATTTTCCTTTGAACGTCCGCTCACTGCTCCAGCGTCCATTGTAGCCCAGAAGTGGTGGTGCCACATGCAGCCATGTATGGATGGGGAGGAATGTAAAGTCCTGCCTGACCTGACTGGTTGGTCCTGCAGCACTGGCAACAAAGTCAAAACCACCAAAGTAAGAAGAATGCATTTATCTATTTGTCTACACCTGCATGTGCAGGCTCTTTCTCTCCAATGTGAAATCAGTGATCACTGATCAATGCATACGTCATCTCACACGCTTCTCTTTTCCATGGATTTATTACCTGTGTTTTTTGTGCACCGTGACCTATGTGCAGTGTATAACTCTAATTATAGCATAGTCTTTGATATCTTTTTATCTGCGTACAACAAGAGAGTATGTAAAGTTATCAGTGTTCACATCAAAAAGTCCCATGAGAAACATGTGATGTCCAAAAATTAAATCAATGTATTACCAGCCTGACTAACATTTGATGTAGACAGATATGACCTTGATCTTCAATTCTATTGATTTTTTTTTTTTTTAGTCTGTGAAACATCTTCCCTTAATTAGTGTTGGGTAAACAAACTTTCAACTTGATGACTCTTACTAGTTTTCATATTGTATATGACTGTATATGAAAAGAAAGAACTCAGAAGGGCTTACCAAGCAAATTAAAGATGATCTTGTAAACAGAGATTGTTTGGATCTTCAAGATGCCCACAAAAGAGTGCAGTCTAATTTAATCACTTATTTCAGAGATCATTATAAATTACAAAGAAAATACAGTGCTAATCAACAGGCAAGCCCCCAGGTGAGTGTTATTTGTGAAGCTGCTGTATCTCTTCAGGTAAGACAAAACAAAAAACAAAAAAAAACAACAACTGAGAGAGTAAACACAAGACCTCTGTATACTCTACCCCACACAACCACCATGCGATGTTGAGTAAACTGACACTATTCATATGAGATAAATTGATTTAAATGAGGGTCCTTCATGGCCCTTTGTAATCTGCTGAAGTGTGAAAGTTAATTTGTGGGTCTGATGACTGGGGTGTGTGTATGTATGTGCCAGAGTGCATGTCGTGGGATGGAGCAGGTGTTTATTTACAGGTGAAATATAAAAAGAGAAACAGTTGGACAGGAAAGCAGCGCAGGCGCCATAAGAGTAATTGCTCAAGAGATGGCATAACAGAACAACATCTGTCGCATTCATTAGAATGCATTATGGCTGGGGCCTTCCACAGAGGCTTCACAATTAAGAGTCATAATTAAATTGGTGAGTGGGGTAGAGTGAGGAACAGAGGCACTGCTGAGCTCAGTCACAGGCAGTGGAATTAATGACCCTGGGCCTAACACCAACTCTGGGACTGATAGGTGCAATTATCCCTATTTTGTTGCATGTTGCCATCTCTCTTCTTCTTCTTCACTCCCTTCCTCTCTGTTTTGTCCCTCCTACCTTGTCTGATGAGCCCTTTAAGCTAACTGCATCAGTGGACATTAATTGTGAATTTGCAAGGTGCTTTGGGACTGGCGAGCAGTTACTTGGAGACTTGGTGGCAGATGTCACTGTAGATAGTTGCAATGAGACATCGATTCCTTGGCAACTGCTCACATGGCCCTGCTCTCTTGCTTTCTCTGCATGTCTGTTCTTTATACTTGGTCTCTCTTTCTTCCTATGACCTCCTTTCACCACCTCAGCATATTATTCACCATGATGATCAGGATATGTCAATCTTTCTTTCACTCCCACACAGTGTAGGTGTGTTGTAGAAAAATGCATAGATTGCCTGACTGAGGCATCATCATTTAACAAGAAACAGCAAAAACACCACACCATGAGATCCATATTTTCATTTCTTACATATAACTTTATTTGCAGAAGTGGAACAAGATAAATTCATATTTTATGCATGAAAATATCTGGTCATTGTGCAGAATAAATGTACACAGTGATGGGTTTGCTGATAGAAAACAAGTTCTTTACATCTGCAATTATACTCCTTCAATTCTCTGTCCAAGTGTAAACAAACATTGCAGCTCCAAGACATGTGAAATTCAGCTTAACCAGTTGAGACACTGTTCGTTCTTGCAATCAGTCCACTGGCTAGACTGCCAACAAGCTCTTTCAATCCAACGAAAAGGACACAAAGGCAGAAATAGAGAGGAAATTGTTTGACTTTAAATATTCACCCCTGACATCCGATTGTCTCTTTCAAATGGAAACATTTGTTCAGCCACTGTGAAGCACTTCATGTAATTAGATGTCTCTGTGACACTGATTCTCTTCTCTTATCTCTTTTTGTTTTTTTTTTAGGTCACCCGATAGCAAGAGAGCCACTGAGCCATGAGGAAACATGAAGCTTTCCATGTGGAAAGGATGGATGACTCACACATATTGTATTTACTGTAAGATGGAGAAAATATCAAGGAAAGGACTACTGTCAAGATATCCATCACAAAACAATGGGATAAAATGTACTCATCACAAACTATGTTCACTTGGCAATATGGAGCCATGCATACAGCATATATAATATGCTGATTGTTAAGACCAATGGACTACAATCAGGGTACCAGTGGACAACAAAGGGACTCTTATTTTCCAATAATGAACAGTTTGGATTAGTCAGAAACATTTGATTTCAAACACCGATTAAGCATTTCAAAGTATATATTTCAACAAAGCTTTCTGGGATGAGTTTAAGATGTGAACTAAAGGTGGTGCTGAGAGTGTTGGTGGAGACAGTCCAGACCTGTTGAACATATACTGGAAACAGTGGCGGTAATCTGGGAGGGTACGTAAGAGATAGCAGCTTATAACTAGCAAATAGCAAATTAGAATCAAATGGCTCTTGTGGGTCAAGTCACTACCATGACGACTGTTTTGCGGGAATCATTTTGCAGTTCTAATTAGGAATTGCAGTAGGATCATAACAACATATTAAAAATTCATGTAAGATATTTGCACTAGTCGAAGCCGTTTGGGAATGTTTTGTTTTTCTAGATATCTCCCATCTTTTTGCTGTGGATGTCACATGAAACTGAAGGTGAGCATTTTGTAAAATGTCTGACACTTGAAGTAGATAAATATGTATATCACACCCCACTAAATCTGAGTAGTTATTTGTTAAAAATGGCTCAGACTGTTGAGCTTCGCTTACATACAGCTTGGTACAATATGAACTATTAAAGTGTGATTCATCTGTCTCCTTTTTGCCCAGAGAAATTTTCCAGGCTTGGCCTTCAGAGTTATATGTCTTTGATCTGTTTTATTCAGACTGTGACATCTCTTATTTTGACTGTTGAAAGGAGGACCATAAATGTTCAAACAAGGAGGGTGACCTGTTCTAATGTTGTTATTTCTTTTTACTGGAAATGTTTCATCCTTTAAGTTCTCTAAATATTCAGGTTCTTAATCTTTAAAATTACTGCAGACACAAAACCATCATATGAATAGGTTTCTTTTTAAGTTATTTTATTAGAGATGTAAGTTTTTGTGCACACATTGCCTATTGACTTTCTCCAGAATTACCCTCCCTATCAATGCTTCAGTGAGATATACTGAAATAATTGCCACAGATAATGGCAGTTCAACATTTTGCAAACATCTTTTTTTTTTCCTACAGGGCTCGATCATTACTGCACTGAGTGCAATCGCGTAGCGCCCCATACAAACATCATAAATCTCTCCATTATCTCTGTCCATTCTCCCCCTTCCACTCCCCTTTTCTTTTAATCTTTCTGTTCCTCTCATATGCACCCTCTCTCTGTCTCTTTTCTACCATAATGTCTCTGTAACAAAATATGGCACAGATAAAATAGTTTTCACACAATCTACCCCACGCACTATATCTTAATTTCTCAGCTGTTTGAACTAGTTTGCAGCTTTTTGGACTCATGCTTTCCAAATCATTTTTTTCTCTTGTGGACATATCCAAAAGAAAGTATTTCTCAAACTGTATCATTCTGCCTCTCTGATTTGTGAATGTCTTGGGTTAGTGTGCCCAAGGGTGAGCCTGGTGGGGGCTGTTCCTCTGTGAATGAGAGCCTCTGCTTTCAGACATGCTGCCTTGTGAGCTATGATAAATTTGTGGAAGCTGAGCAGCTAACTCTCCGGCTCCAGTGCCGAGCTCTGAGCCAGAGGGAGCTTGGGGACAGCAGGGCTACCGGTGGCAGGCAGCTCCACTCTCTCATTACTGAGAGGCCTGGATAGCACTGGGCTTCTCTCGGGAACACTGACATGGAATATTTTTAGGCTTACGGTGCAGCACTGCAGTTAGGCCAGTCACACCAAACTGCCCTCTTTACATGAGCAGCATATCAGCAACAATAGTCCATTTGGAGAGGGAAATATGATGACATCCTCCAACCGCATTCACGCACAAGCAAAAACACCTACGTTCACATGAGCTCATCTTTTTAAACTTTGTTCCGTCTCACGTACTCACATACACACACGGACGTGGGAGAACTGGAATCCGCAGAGAAAGTGACGAGCCTTAATTACAGCAACCATAAGGCAAAGCAAAGGTCTCTAGATCTGTGCAACATCAAACTATATAGAGGATCTGTTTCCTATTCTCCCCTCCTTCCCACTCTCTCTCTTTCTCTCCCTCAGAGATTTCATGTTCTGTAGATGAGCCTGGCGCCTTGCTCCCTCCGTCCTACATGGCTCTCTGCAGCAGAATCAATATTTGAGGACTATTTGCGCTGCTCCCTGGTGGCTGGGGTTTGACGCTCCAGCTCCACCTTCAGTTTCAACTGTGTTTAGAAAGACAGAAAAGACCTGCCAGGGACAGATTCACACCTCGTCCCAGGTCACCAGTATTTAACGCGAAAATCAGCAGAGTGCACCATATGTACTTTTACTATTGTGTGCTGGATGGCCAGCTCTGCAGCACAGAAGTCACACACCACTCTGCACAATACTCCACTTGTGCTAGTTTATAAGAAGAAAGTCTTAAACACTTGCTAAGAACCCTTGAGGTATCTTGGAGGAATTTATATTACCATTTTCACCTTTAATGATGCTACACTGAATGCAAATTTAGCAGACATCAATGCCTATCCAAGGCTATATACATTATCTATTCTTTGTATTAAAAAAAGCTTAAACCCTGCTTCCAAAACCTTTGTTGCTAGCTAGCTTTAAAAAATGATGAAAGAAATGTATTCTATGTATAAACTGTGCTTACATCACATTATCTAGTGTGAAAAATAATCTTGTTTTTAACTGGAAGGGGATGTGTCTTAGTGTGTCAGTGGGGGTCTAACCTCAAACGCCCCGTTGAGACTGGAAGCTTTCATCTCCACGGGTTAGCAACTGGTGGGACCCAGAGGGTAACATCCACAGAAGCAAACAAGCAGCATGGAAGAAAAGACTGCAGAATATCATACTAATGAGAGAGTAGATGGCTGGAGTAAAAATGGAAAACAGAAGAATGACAAGATACCTAGAAGAGATAAAGAGGTATAGCTGTAGTGTTTGAGAAGTGGGGGAGAGTGCGAGTAGTATTTTAAGTATGTCTTTGTTTATGTGCAAAGCCTGGTTGGCTCCCAAGAAGACGCGTGCGTCGTCAAACTAAACACCTCCAAGAGTCCATCATCACACTTGTTGGCAATTCACACAATCATTATTTAGAGAGGGAGAAATAAAGGGATGAAAAGCTTTTGTCTTATTTATCATATTTTGTCAAGTCCAATTTATATTAGCCTCCAGCCATATCTGACAAATATGGGTTCAGGATTCATTTTACGGGAGAATGGTAATATTCAGATGAAGTGAGTCCATCAGAGGCAGAGAGATGTGTGTCAACTTGACTCGGTTCTAGGAAAAGAGGAGTTCGCTGTTGCAAAAGAGGCTAGAAACCCTTGCTGTCTGAAAGTGACACTGATTTAATATAAGTCAGAGGCAGATTAGCAGATGAAGAAGATCTGATTGGTTTTATTGTTGCTGGATGGCACTCGCTGGTCTCGTCACTGTCACTTCAGAGGGAACAAATCAACTCGGGCCAAAATGTTTCCTTCAAGAGAGCAAATCATTTTAGCCCAAAACCATATTATTCACACCATATCTAATTGTATTCAGGCCTTTTATTATCACTGAGCTCACTTGAGAACACAATGTAGTAATTTCCCTTCATTTTGAATTATGGGGCAGGATGTTAGAATAGTGCAACAGCAACACAGTCACATGGTTTTATTGGCTACCACAGCTGGTTAGCTGTCAGGTGATGGTATGGGGATTAATTGCATTAGCTCCAGTCTCTTACCCAGCATAGAAAATGTGACAAAACACCCCAACATAGCCCATTAAAATTCTATGAAACCAAAAAAAAAAAAGAGGACAAACAATCAAAAGCGTCTTTAATATTCATTTTGTGGCAGGCCTGTGACTGGCCGATATTGACGGTGGAGTGAACGGGGGATACATTAACATCTTCTCCCTCACTGCTTCCTTTCGCTGAGCCATCCCTTGCTGTGTCGTCAAACTCACTTATCTCTCTGAAGCAATTAGCCACTGGAGGCTCCATTGACCTGAGCCTTTGTTAGACTAACGGGTTACATTAGCATGGCCGTAGCCTGGCAGTCTTGGCAACGCATGTGTCGTTGCCAGTGTGAGCAGCACTGATAAAGAGGGCCCCTGCAGTGTGCATTTGTGTGTGTGTGTGTGTGTGTGTGTGTGTGTGTGTGTGTGTATGTGTGCATGCGCGTGCGCGCTTGGGAGGATTTAGGAGCTATTATTAACATATTAACTGTTCATTACTATTGTGGCACTTGTACTGAATATCTACTGTATATACTCTGTATATGTGTATGCTATATATGTGTGTGCTGCAGTCCTGTTTACATAAGGAGGGTGTGAACAGTCAAAGTAAGCATCTCATATCTGAGTAAATATAATTTTCGCTGCATTTATGCTACGACATTCAAAAAAAAAATTGAAAAGCTGAATGCACAGTAACACTGATAATGTACACAGCAGATATCAGACAACAATATATGTTGTGATGTACAATATTTCCATTGTATTTGGTGGCATGAGATGCATACATGCGGCAGAAGTGACAGATTTAATTCTGGCTACTGACACTTTAAAATTCCACAGATATGCACATGACAATATGATGAGTTGCAGTGCTGCTGAGTAAAAGCTTTGCTTGCTCTCTCAGCTGAGCATATAACAATAGAGACCATGCACTTAGTTGGGGAATATGGCATGGTAACAATGCTATTTAAAGCTCACTTCTATTTTGTAAATATTGCATTTACTTTACTGTCACACTGTATGACTGCCAGCCATGCAATGAGCTCCCGACCATATAACAACACAGAGTCCACATTTAGACAGCACATAAATATGCATTTAACTCTCTGATAAACAGCCAGCATTTATGTTAAATAGAGAAATGGGCTACTACTGCTAGAGTGTTTGCACCAATGACAACAAAAGCTAAATATGCAAGCATTATTCATAATTAATTATCCAAGTGTGCTACTCCTTGTTTATTTACCAAATTAATGGTTTGTTTTCCTGAGAAATGTCTCCTGTCTGGTACGTTGGGTGGAGAAACAGCATCCTCATAAATTTCCCTGGCAGGTGGGGTATGGAGAGAGTGATGAGACAGAACAAGGGAGGATCAAATACAAAGAAAACCATTAGTTCCACTGACTCACTGCTGATTTTTACAACTTTAAAGTCATTCCATGCAGAGACCTTGCAAGTTCTACCATGCTGTGGTACTTGTAGTATAATATGGAGTCAAACTCATTCCCCATCTGCTAACCACTCTTTTTTCTACAACCATTTGTAACTCAGTATGTCTTTCCTTCATTCATCTTTATGCATCACTGAATTATGTAACAGTGGTTTTGTGTCCAAATTTTAAACTAAACGGATGTCTTCTCCTGTCATGTAATTTTTAGATTAGGCTCAAAGCAACTCTTTGCTGATGCTTCTCATGTAGCCATTGTCAGCTTTTAGAAACTACAGCTCCAACAGAACGTTAAAGTGAGGCTGGTGTTGCACTCACCTTATCTAGGCAGGAATTTCACTTTTAGCTGCAGGGTCTGGTGGGGAGACAAAATCTGATATAAGACTGAAAGCGTACCAGCAGTAAGAAAACCTAATTCAAAATAACAATTGACATTTTTAAATCACCTAAATAATAATGAAATGTTCTAAATAAAAATATACCATCATTACTGTTTTCTCTTAATTTGCTTAGATAGGACTGGTAGATAACAACAAAAAAAACAAACAAAAAAAAATAATGTCATTGCTAATTTAATATCAAGTGCAATCTGCTTTGGAATTTGCAACCCTTTAATATAAAGTTGGCTATAAGGTAAGTGTGCAGGTGAAAAATAGGTGAGCTTTGAAAACAACAGGTGCTCAAATTGTACACTGCAGTATAGCAGTAGATACCACTTTACCATGTAAAGTATATACAGAGAAAACTTTCAGAAAGACGGATGAAAAAATCCACTGTGAGAAAATTCATTGACATATAGGAAATGCAGTCTTGCTAGAGGAGGTGGGGTTTTTTTTTTCCTATTTGTCTCTTCATATAATAAATTGCATTGAAAAACGATGCTTGTGCTTTCTGTCCACTAGCTATCCTGGTGCTCTGCTGCTGTAAAGCAGAATGATTTTTAGACACATATTTTCAGAGCCCTCTGAGCGTGGCTGCACATCTGCTGGGACTGGCAGCCAGATGCTGTGCCCTCAGTCAGACCTCAGCCCAGATGACAAGCTCCACAAGCAGTGATTGGCGTCTCTCATTGCGCTCTACCCTGTTCACCCTCATAGCTCAGGGCTTTCCACCGCTACGGCTGCCTCTGTGCCAGCCTGACAGATGCCCCGTCAGAGCAGATGTGAGTGGTGTGGAAGTGGTGGGGGATGGCAGAATAGAGCTAAATCACTGTGTAATCAACGTGTGTGGTTGGGAGGTGATGGGGGCTCAGCGGGCATGCAAACATTTACAATTGGCCAGGCAGTCCTTGTAAACAGGAGTGGTTGTACAAAAGAGGCAGGTTGAATAATTGATAGCATGTAAGAGGATCTGGCTTTGGGGGATTTTGGAGCATTGATTCTGGCTGAGAGGGAGTGGGCAGGGGAGAAAGTAAAAGGCTTTCCTGGTGCCAACCTTTATAAATGTTTCTCTCTTTTCCTTAGACCCCACCTCTGTGCTTGCCAGGTATAGTTTTTCCTGTCTGCCTCTGTCTTTTTGTAAAGCTTTTCTGTATGAAATAGTGGGTAGGCCCTCATGCCAATGCCTGACAACAGCATAGCCAGAAACAAACAAAAGAGCAGATGGCTGCAGAGAGCAAGAGTGAGAATGAAAGAATAGAAAGAAATGATAGAATAACAGGGATGTAGGATGAATTACAAAAGTGAGGCTGTGGGACAAACAGGAGGAAGACGGAGAACAAGAGAGAACGACAGAGTCAGTAAAGAGGTAAAGGGAATGTACAAAATGTTAAGAAACTACTAATATAAGTGTGGGAGAGTTAACCTGGATGAAAATCCTTAATAATTAGATTTTACACACACCAACTCATACATACATGCACCACATACTGTGGTAACCCCTTCATCTCACCAGCTGCGGGGCTCATAAAAAGAGCTGATATAAATAAATTCACCAGCTTGGTTTCAAGCCCTGCTCTTAGTCTGCCAGCAACCACAAACACACGGGCATGCACAACGCAAATGTGCAGATATGAACGCAGACAGAAGCACACACAAGCCACACACAGCCTCTTTTGACTTTACACGCTTCACATTCACATCATGTCCGCAGACTGAGAAACAAGCTTATCTGTGGTTGTTTCACTCGAGCTCTACTTTGCAGCAGCAAGAGAAAATGTCTTGAAGTCTTATTCTTGTCTCATCAAACAGAATAGGTATCAAGATATGGCATTTCACAACACTGGTCACTGGTAAAAGTGCTGCTGCCTTGTTATTGTTGTGTAAGTGATGGGCACTCACTCTTCAAATGCAAATTTGTCTTTGAACAAAGTTGCACAGCTGTACCATTAGCTGCTTTGACTGTATATTGCCTACTTTTATCAGAATATTGCACTCGAATATTGTACGCTACAGCATCGGAATAATTCATACTTCAAAGTCCAGCACATTCATATTTTTCTTCATACTCAGATGACTGCAATTGCTGCGGTAATTTGAAGTCCTTGGTCTTGCAGTCTTACCGAAACTCTATGCAATTAGCTACTATGGCTATGCTAATGCTTTCCCTCCTCTTGGCAACTGTCTTAGCTTTCCTGTGAAGCTCATATGTCATGAGAAAGGTAATAGAAAATGAGGACTTTTTAGACTTTTTCTTGCTCCAGGATTTGCTTTATCTTTAGTTCAAATAAGGCCCGTTTTATGCATGAAGTAACTGAGAACAGTGGGTGGCTTCTCCAAGACAAGAAACGTGTTTGTTTGGCATTGGGTGGGTGGGTTACATCATCTAACTGTCCGCCTCATGGCCATGCACTCCTCAGTGCCGAAACAAAGACAACGCGCTAAGACCATCATCAGAGGAAATTAGCTCCGTAGCGTTGAAAGCGCTCGCTTCTCACAATAGCCAGTGGCCATGCTAAATCATTAGCCTGTCACTTCGTTGGGGTTGAGTCCAATTATTCTCTCAATCCGCCTCCAAACCAAATTGCATTATTGCAATTATATCCATTGCATGACATATTGTCATTGCAAGGGCGTATAAGATGGGAAAAGGAGGAGTGGGGCTAAAAAAAAAGAAGAAGATGGAAGGGGAAAATAATTTTGGTGGCATTATCAAGCACTGAGGAATGTCTCCATGTTTGCTAGCTGGCTCTTTAAAAGGGCACATTGATTATGTTTTCTGCTTTAATGGATGTTTGTAGGCTATTTAAACTTCTCTCCCAATCACCCTTTCCTACACTTTTTTCTTACTGATTAAGATTCTCCCTTGTTAGACTTTGTTATAGGACCAATTCTTCTAACTTGTTACATAGATTTTCCTCCTCTTCTCGCTTTCTCATCACTCTCAGTGTATGTCTACACACTTTTCCCCTGTCTTCCTTTCACACATCTCTCAACAAATCTTTTTCTGTCACCGCACCCTTGTCATCAAGCTGTCAGCGTTAATCAGGGCATGGTGCTGCTGATCATAGTGCATCGGATCATTATTGAGACCTTCCACTCTGATGAAGTCCGAGGTACGTATAATACAGTACAGTCCTGTCAACCCCGCTGGCAGTCGTGTTGGAGTTACCTGCTTGAACTGTAGATCATAGCTACTGCCAAGAGATTCAGCACTGCCACTGGGCGCATCACGCTGAGGTGTTCAGCACTGACTGACTTTATATTGCTGCACTCCAATGTCTAACTTGATACACCTCTACTTGCTTACTATAGGATTAAGTACTACAAGCAAAAGATATTTTTGCAGCCACACTGTTACTGTTAAGGCCGTTTAAAACTTTTTAAAAATGGCCTTTACTTTTTAGCCATTATTCTTGTGTAGTCAACTCTTGTACTTCCCTTTTCACTATCTTTTCCCTCTCCGTTTCTTGCACTGGATAACTCTGTGTATATGTTTGTTTGTGTGCCCTTGTCTTGAGTGCCTGTGTCTGTCTGCGGTGAGACCTTGGACCCAGATGTAATTAGACTTGGTAATGATGTTTACAGCTTAAGCCCTCTGCTAATGATAAATGCACTTGACGTATGTAAGTCCAGACTACACATGAAAAAGACAGTGTGGGGCACGCCCCAATTCAGTTAGTCAGCCATCACTAATGTATCGTACTTTAACATCCTGGACCTTGTGCACATGAGGGGCATGTTCTCAAAGCTGCTTGGAGTGGCGACCATTTTGGCAGCCGACTAATCAAGCCTACTGAATAATCTTGCACATCTGTTACTGTTTGTTATACCTGAAATATTTATTCTGAGTATATTGCACTTGTCCAGTTGATGGCATAGCTCCGTAAGCTGTTGGTCAAATCATTCTAAACATAATTCTTCTCTTGGTCACTGTGAAATGTCCCTACAACAGGTGTAGAAATGGACCATGCATTTAACACTGGCAGAAAGCCAGGGGCTTGACATCATGAAAGAGAGAGATGCCATGCTATCAAGACTCCTAACCACCTGCTCTCTCTCTTTGCTTACCATCCTGCCTGGGGGTCACTATGGAGACACTTAGAAGACCTGCACTTAAACTCCTTGGAATCAGAGTCAAATAAATGTCCCCTCTTACTAATCCACTCAGCGTGTGTGCATTTACATGTGAGTGCATGCACAGTCCTGTGTGTCCTTGTGTGTGGGTGAATACACTTGTCTAGCCCCCCTGGGAGTGAGATCGTGGGATGGTTGGGGCTAGGTGTGGGGTGATATGACAGCGCTGGGGCAGAGCAGGGCCAGACGGTGCAGCTCCATCTGTGGCCCTTCTGTTCCTTCACTACCTGACCTTTGACTGTCTTTAGGTGTTACATGACAAGGATATCTGAGCCATGGCCCTTTAGGAACACTATCGCTGCACACTCACTCTTTACACACAGGTAGTAATTTGTGCATACAGTGACTCCAGAAATAAATCACACCTCAAACCCAAAGTCATGTGTATGTGAATGTGTAAAAGGGTGTTTCTGGATATGAGATGATTTTGTAGAGGCTTCGATTCACACTTGACACTGTACTAAAGAGAGAGAGAGAGAGAGAAAAAAAACTGTCACTTCACAGTGCTAATTTGGGTGTAATATCCCAAAGTCAGCCAATTCACAGAGGAGAGGAGAAAGAGAAAATTAAGCATCTGCTTCATTTCCCTAACTGGCCACAGCCAGACTCATTAACAAGAACTATGCTCATCCAGAGAGGTTCCACTGAAGCTTAGGCCCTCATAGTAACATGCAAACAGCCAGTTAAAGAACTAGAGTATGTAGCAGACTGTAAAAATCTGCATCACCGCTCACCTTCATTTATAAAGTCATAGAATCCAAGTGAGAATCTTTTAGAGAAATTACATGGCAGATTAGTGCAAACCAATGATAATTACTTAAAGGAACTTTTCATAATGTTAAATAGAGTGATATTCCTGACATTGCTGTTTATGTGTGCTTTGAGTAAGTATGAACATCCTTCATTAATTTTCTAGGTGAGGATGATAAGCTGCAAGGCCAGCTTAAACAAAGCTCTCTATCAGGCTGTTGCTGCCTGGCAAGATTTCTGGGTCACTGAATGTGAGAGCTGAGCTCATAACCAAATGGCTGTTGTCGCTGAACAGATGGGATACAGAGACTGTTTGTTGCCGTGGCAATTGCAAAGTTTTCAGTTAAAGAGGTTAGAGAGAGACAGAGGAATCAATTAGGTTCGGATGGGGCAAAGTTCTTAAAATTCATTACTGACAGCCTAATTACAGGGGAATAATGTTCTGATAATTACATCTGCAATAATTAATACACTTACTGTAACAAAAGGAGCGCTGAAACACAATCATTAGCTAATAGCTTATTACTTAGTTGATACAATCATCTGGTCTGTAATGAGAGATGACAGAGCTAGAAAAATAAGAGCAGAACAATAGGGTTTGCCAGTACAGATGTCTAACATCAGAATATATTCTGAAGAGTCTAAAAGAGTCTGAAATGCATGGCTGTCAGTAAGAAAAAACAATGAATCCATTAGCATTTCATATAAGTGATGACTGACATAACAACTAACATTAATCTGTGCTAACATGGATTGAAATTTTGATGAATACATGAGTGTCCTCTCTTATCTTTGATTCAGCTCTCTGTGTACTGTAGTAGTTTAATTAAGAGCCGAGTTAAAACATTTTTTCAAAACTGGTGGAATTCATAAGATTTACCCAAGGCTACCAGTAAACACTGCAGAAAACAGTTCAATAAACAAAGACCAGCTTTAGCAAAACACACCCAATGATCCTAAGGGCTAAGACAAGCAAGATGTTTAAGGTTTGTTGAAGGAAGCAAGACTGCCCAATTATGTTCACATCTCACAGACTTTTTTGGGGCAGTGAGGATGGAAAAGACTGAAATAAGAACTCTATGTTCATCAATGATCCTCCACATCCATTCTATCACTGAGGTCCCTGCCAGGCTGAGGGAAGTGTTCATTAGTAGAACATGTTGGAGGGACATCGGTGCTGAAGGCAGATCCCAGGCATGCCAATCAAGGCTGTGGGTGGAAGACAAGGTCATCCTTGACTCCAGGTAAGTTATGTTAGTTGTTACTTTTTCAGCTGAGAAATATGGATCACAGTTTATACAGCTCAGACTTGGTGAGTTTTTGTGGGAGAGAACAAGCAAATGTCAATGGGGTCGGTCCTGCAGAGGAGGTTTATATAGACTCCTTAGTAAACAGATCATTGATTACTTAGATTTTAATGTTTGTGCTTAGGTGATGTGCTTATGTGAAGCTCACTGATTGTGCCTTTTAAGTGTTTCCTTTAATATCTGTATGCAAATAAATAAAAATAAAATAACTATTAAACAAAAGAATTTTAAGGGACTACTAGCCCTGTTTTAACATATTATACACTATCTAGGTGCAGTATTTCTAACTTAGCTTACATGTTGAACGATCATTGATTTCGTATTGATTTTGTATGTAAATAGCTACAATATTACATATATGTAGATGTGTCTATATGCATTAGCAAAAATGAATCACAAAATGCTGGGTCTCAATAGTTAGTTGTAGTTTTTTCCAACTTCATGAACTTTATCCTACCATCCCACACTATAGTAACCATCTAGCTGGTAATTTAAACCCATGGGAGAAGGCTACATTTTAATTAATTGTTGTATGCTTGGCAGGTAATGCACAGAAAACCCTGGGTCACGATCAAAGGAACTTTAAATACTTATTAGAAAAAATTATGTCATAAGATATCCACAGGGAAAGGCATAAACCATCTCCTTATTATTACTCTTGGACACCTTTGCTCGTGTGAAATGATGTTGTTGCAGCAGTATAAATGCTGGAAAAGCCCATGAGACCTGACTGTCTGCCCTGTTCTCAGCTGCCTTGACAGATGTCAACATGTGAACAATTGTCCTTGGGTAAAACTCCAGTGGGTTGGGTGATATGTGTCTATATATGATGTAAGCTTTGGGAAATGCAGAGTCCTTGAGAGTTTGAGGCTTTGTTTGAAAAAATGTGCTATATTTGCTTGTAATCACCAATTCTGGTGTAATTTTTAACATTCAAGAGGAAAATGCCTCAAATAAAGACTAGACAAAAGCACATAACACAATAAGAATTAAACAGTTTTAACATTTACCAATCACAATATGAAGGATTACAGTTTGTGTGTATTATCTGTGATTCACTGACTGCACTCCAAATATTTTATTTTTTATTTTGTATTAGTACATTTTGTATTTATTTTGTATTAGCATTGCATGATGGACTCTCCTCTTGCTTTGAGAGATGAAGGTCAGCAGTTTGTGTGGTGTGTGGTAGCTGTGTTTGTACTGGGTCAGTGTTGTGTCATGTGTGATGCTAGACCCAACTTTGACTTTCATACTGTATTGCAGATTGTACATATATGATCATAGTAAAGTGCT
>VUQS01056016.1:16252-26864 GCA_015108495.1 Heterochromis multidens | reverse complement strand
TGCTCTAAACATTTAAGCAGCTCCAGTGACACACTCTGCTGTCAAGTGTTTGCATGTTTGGACTCATTTCATTGGGGGGGTGTGTGTGTGTGTGTATGTGTGTGTTTGTGTGTGTGTATGTGTGTGTGTGTGTGTGTGTGTGTGTGTGTGAACCCAAAAAGACTTTCAGGGCCAAATGCACACATACACAGCTCCATTGCATGAAGACATGGTTGGATGTCCTTCAAACCCACAATGCATTGCCCTTATTGTTCTATTTGTGTGTGTGTGTGTGTGTGTGTGTGTGTGTGTGTGTGTGTGTGTGTGTGTGTGTGTGTGATATCATCATTATAACATGACCCACACACACTGCTTAGTGAAAGCTTTAATTCTGAAAGCTCTTGCTCCTACTTATACACATATATATGTATGTATATGTTTAATTTTTCTTTTAGACGTTCATTTTTAGGTGAATAATGTAGAAGTCTGTAGATGAGACAAAACATTGTATGTGTGCTGCTTTGGGAAACTGTGATGTGGCTTCTCACTCTATAAACTGACATGTCAGATGACCACAAAGATAAAAACATCTATAAGGAGACACAAAAGGTACACAGATCTTCCCAAACCACCACAAACAGATATAAATGCATGCAGAGGCATTTGCACCAAGTGTAATATGGAGCTATCTTGTACACTTTTAAAGTAAAATGAAGTCATTGTTAGAAACAAACCCTGAACAGTTTCAGGATAATCAGGTCAGAATATTTTACCCTGGGTTTTCTTTTCTTTCTTTGTAGACACGTTTGGAAATGCATGCATGCAGGGGAACATTAGCTGCTCATCATGTGCATTCGCTGGCAGAGTAAAGACCAACTAATGTCCGATCACACTGCACTGGACATTGTCTGGAATTGACAGTATCTGGAAAAATTCAAGGCTGTGGTGCATGTGTGAAAACATCTGTCTTTAAGAGTTTATGAATGAGATTCACCAGTAATTAATTTTTGTTTGTAGCTGTTGGTAGGAGTCTTTCCTTTGAGTTTATTAAGGCAAAAGGATTGCAAGTTGACACAAAAAGATAATTAAGAAACTAGAGAAATATTATGGTGTTTAAAAGGAGACGCAAACTGGCCATAAAGAGACATAAAACTGATCCCAAAGAAACAAAGTGACACATCACAACTAACATAACAAAAAGAAAGAAAAAAAAACTACAAAGACAGGACGCAACCACCTAAAGAAGCTGCAGATCTTTTACTTATTGTTTCATAATTAATGTGTACAAGCCAAATTATGTGAGGTTAATAGCACCTGCTCATTTCCAGCTTCATACTCTTCTAGAGTAGCTTTGCATGACAGTCCAAAATCATCCTTCTTTAGCTTATATTGCTCCTTGGTGCAGCCCCTCAGGTCATTGTCAGTTTTAGCTCCTCCCCCTTTAAGCCACCTTTCTTTTGATTGACTGCCTCGCATGAAAACGGTGGTTTGAAAAGCAGGTGGGTGGGGCTTCTATGCCTGTGATGACCATATTAGGGATATCCCCTCTCTATGACGTCAGATCAAAGAGTAGAAAAAACTGCAATACACAGTTTGGAGCAGTCTGAGCTCACAGGGATTACTTCTACATGCAGCGACGTCATTATTAAAGACTTTGGTCATGTTTCATATGAACATCGACCAATGGAAGAGGAGTTATATGAAATGAGGAAAAGCAGTGACACTGAACACATTTCTAAACCTCCTCTTTATGTTTTTTGAGCATAAATTCATTGAAAAAAAGGATTCGAGTTTTTTTCTTCTGCAGGGCGACTTAGAGTTCTGATCTGATGATTCATCCGAGTAGGAGGTTTATTAAGAGGAGTGCTGCCAGGACAGAGAACCTGAGGTCTGTTTCTGCTGTCTGCTGGACAGATAGGGAGGATGTGGTGGTTAGACGATGAAGATAAGATCAGGGTCACACACAGACTGAGGCTCAGCGGAGTATTTCGAACTGTATGTTGTATATTTTGACAGATTTATTCTGCTCAGCGACGTTACATCTCCAACTTTTTGCATTTTGGCATCACTCAGTCTCTGCAGACTCTCCCCCACTCCCTCCTCTTCCCCCTCCCTGCCTGATTCTCCGCCTCTCACTCTTACTTTGGGGGATAGGGACACTTTTTATATACTTCACGACAGCACAGCCGGGCGGAGACGTTCTGGTGGCGTAGCATGGAGCCTAAAAATGCACTGTCACTTTGAGTTTCATCTGTTCAGTTAGACAGACTGGTGCATGATCAGGATTCATTGTAAACACAAACATTATTATTTTACATTACAATATTCTTCTTATTATGGTCATTTTAATTTTATTTTTTTAGTATAATCCGGATTTTAATTATAATTTTACTTTTATTTGTACCATTTATCATGTTTATGCGGGTTTTATGTCTTCTATTTATATTTGCTTTGGTCTACTTAGAACTGGAAAGTACTTTGTGGGTCGACCTATTCTGTTGTTTTAAATGTTCTGTATAAATAAAAGTGACATGACTAATATACATACATACATATATATATATAAAATTCCCCACTCACCCTGCGAGCTGTTAGTGGCCTTAGCAATAAACAGTGAAGTGTGCTTATTACACAGCAGCAAACTTTAAACTCAATAAATAAAAAAGTGATAAAAATAGTATAGAAACAAATCAAATAAAAATATTTTAGTAGGGAACAAATATAACAGAGTTGTCAGTTAAACACAATTTGAGTGCAAAATTGGTGGAAAAAGATAAAAATTATATTTCTCTTTGTGCAAAGTTTTCACAAAACTTCTTCTTCTTTCATCTGTGCCATTTAGGGGTCACCTAACAACACAAGGTGTGTAGCTTCCATTAAAAAAACATAGTTAATTTTAAATGATGGCATTTCATTTCTGAGAATTTGGTGGCACTATCCATTAGAATAATCCTGTCAAAGCGTAACACAGCACAGAGCTAAAATCTGGTTTCTCAAAATATAAACAAATGTTTCTAAAACCCAGAAAGTCTTTCAAAAGAATTTCAAGAATGAATAAAACTTTACTAACATTGAGACAAAAGAATTTCTATTCCAGTGAATGACGGCAGATTTTGAACTGTTTCTTAAAGTGAAGATCATGGCCTGTTTTACTGAGAAGCTATATATGGATATATTATTAGTTTTCTCAGGCAAAATTGGTTTGTTTTTGTGTTGAAAAGACTCTGAACATTCAAGAAAACATTTTAGAAAAATATTGTTACCTGGATTTTTATTGTTAGTTAACTTTTAGAAAAATAGCCGTTAACAGTGGGCTCAGTTTACGTGTCTGCTTACAAAATTAGTCACAAGGAAAGAAATATGTATTATATAGGCACAACATTTATTTATTTTTTTGGTTAATATCAAAGATATAGTCTTCAGTAAGTGTTTTGGTGACCTGGGTTTTGATAGCAACAAGCTTAGCATACACAGTATACCACAGTATTTATTTATTTATTTATTAAAAAGAGATTATTTAGTCAAATGGACAAGACATTGTGTTTTTATTAGTGTGTTTCATTTGTTTACTGTCTCCTAGAATAATATAAGATAGATAAATGCCCAAAGTTCATACAGTTTTTACTACAGAAGGTAAACATAACAAATATAAGAAAAATAGCTTAAATAAGTAGAATGGTATATAAATTAATAAAAAAAATGTGACATAATAAATATCGTAAGGCAAAAACTAATCTAAAATAAAAATAAATGTAAAAAAAAAAAGTAATAATATAATTATTTAATAAAGTATATCTCAAATTTAACAAGGCAGAATAAACAGAAATAAAAATATCTTAGGTGGTGAGGATACTAGTACAGTGATATTTCTTAAACTGTTGCAGATGAAGTTACTAAAGCTGATAATAATCATTATTAATAATATGTGCAAAAAGCAGCCCGGCGGTGCGCCTGGGTGTAAGAACCGAGCGCACCAGGCGCTGCAGTCCGGGCCGGGCTGGAGCGGAGCGGAGGGCGGGGTGAGGAAGAAGAGGAGGAGGAGGAGGAGGAGGAGGATTGGTGGATTTTAGGACTCATTGCTCCTCCGTTGTTTGTGCTCCGAGCTCTCAGCAGTCCGTCCGTCCTTCACTCCGAGCGGGACTCCACTGCGCTTCTGTCGGCCTCCAGGTGAGTGTGCGCCCGCCCTGCGCTCCTTCATTTCCAGCCTCCCTCTGCACGGATTTACCTCATTGTGTTAGTGCCATCACATGCACGACGGTCGCGGCCGTGGCGAGGATGTGTGTCCCTTCTCTCTCTGGGTTTCAGGCTGCGTTTCTCGGGTTAATTGTTCCAGGCTTCATTTACAGCAGCGGGTTGTTGGTGCGAAGGCAAGGCGGGCAGCGACGTCCTTTCCTCTCCCGTGGTGTCTCTCGGTGTCCCCCCCTGTTCTCCATCGTGGTGTTGAAGTTGTTTTGGTGTTTGGTGCGCCAGAGCTGCTGCTGCTGGTTGTTTTGGTGAAAGTCTGCAGCTCTCACTGCTTAATCTGAACTGATGGAGGGTTTGTTTTCCTCCCTATCCCCTCTCTTCTGATGGATGATGATGATGATGATGGTGATGGTGGTGGTGGTGCAGGCGTGGTCGACCTCAGAGCAAAAACACCAGAATATTCCCGGAATACTCCTGAGTGTCAGGAGTGACCTTCTCTGTACTTTACTCTGTATTTTAGCTCACTTCATATCACCCCAGTACCCCTGCTCTCATCTCACAGCTCATTTTTGCTTCTTAATAATTAATTTCTCCAGATATTTTACGATTATAAAAGCACAATTAATCTAGAATGAGTCTGCACTCTTTCTGTGGATGTAAATGAGGATAATTGTGATCTTTGTGCTTGTAGGAGTTGGTTTTTAATGTTTCTGTGATGATCTGGCACATTTTAAATGAACTTCAGGGTGATTGAATGTGTTTTGTGGCTAAAAAATGAGAAGAATTGCTCCTGTGCTGCTGCTTTGAGGCATTTGTCCCTGTTTGCGCAGACCCGGTTTGAAATGCTGCGAAGCAATTATGTAATCAGATACAGCCTGGACTGCTGCTTTCTCTCCTCCTTTTCTTAATCTTTTCTTTCCCCGATTTGCCATTGCTGCTTCCTCTTCACCCTGTTTTCTCCTCCTCCTCTGCTTCTCTTTTCTCCCCCACCTATCTCTTCATTTCTCTGATGCAGCAACTGGGAAACATTTGGCAACTTGTTGACTGGAGCCTTTAAAATATCACAGTAAGGTGTCGAGTTGTTCTCAGGCTCCTGCTGCTTTAACAGCCCTCTGCAGTAAAACCAAAGATCCCGGTGTGGAGGTTGATCCTTTTCAGTGTAAATCTGCTTTTTCAGGGATAAAAATTGTTGTTTTTTCTACTTTGCTCCCTCCTGAAAGCAGTAAAAAGTTGATCCAGCCCTAAAATCTTGTAAAAAGATGCAAACATGAATCTTAAAAAAATGTTGACTCATGCAGCGAAGGCTCAAAAATCAGAGTTTTCCTTTTGGCCTGTAAATAAGATCGTAATCCTCACAGTTAACTGACACACGAGGAAAAAAACCGCTTTTACGCTAACATGATTACTTCCAGTTTCAACATTTCCAGATCCCGTCCTCAGCTGGAAAACCTTCCTCTGGAACGCCCTGCGTTCCTGTGACCTGGCTCTGGATAAGCAAAGAAAACTGATAGATGTTTGGATAACTTCCACTGAGGATGACCAGTTTATTTTACTTCCTTTAAAAGAGCACAGGGATCCTGTGGGCTCCTGGAAAAGATCTTGTGTTCAACATGTAAACTGTAAAACACTTAAAATATTTAAAAGTTTGAGATTTTTTTTAATAAATGCCCTAAATTTTGAGATGCATGACCTATAAGAAATCATATTTTGTATGCTGTACTAAAGGATTTCTACCCAAGTATATTAAAAGAGGATCTGTCCTGCTCAGCTCCAGCTCCACATTTTTATTCTGGGATTCTATTAGAGCAGCTTTGCATGATTCACTGTCCACAATAATCCTTCTTTATCTGATACTCAGCCCTGGTGTCTGGAAAAAAAAAGCTGTTTTGGCATCCTTACTTTTCCCTTTAAGCAAACTCTCTTCTGATTGGCTACCTCTTGATTTGAACAGCAGGTGGGTGGGGCTTCTGTGTCTGAGAGAACCATATTAGAGATATCATCTCTCTATGATATCACACAGAAACAGTGTTTAGAGCAGTCTGAGCTCATTATTAGAAACTCTGGTTTCTAAAAAACACTGTTCTGCCTGCAGGTCAGGACTTCATTTGAAAGGTGAGTTCTAGTTGACAAAAATTTGCCAATTTACTGTTTGGCTAAAACGAAACCCTACCCTAACCCTAGACTGGTCACAGGTGACCCAAGGGATATTAAGAGAGAGCCAGAAACAGGCCACAGGTTTGAGAATCGAACCACTTGGCTAGATCTGTGAATCAGTATTACGCTGACATCAGTGGTTCCAGCTTTGGGCTGGTGGCAGCTTATTGTCAGTGGAAATGGTCAGAACCAGTTCTAGATTGGGCAGCGGTACTGTGATGGTGGAGAAGTGGTACTTGAGGTCTTAGAAAGGTCTGAAGTGTTCAGATGTCCTGGATGGTTTGCCCATCAGCCCAACTTAATGCTTCATAAGTGAGCAAATAAACCAGCTGTTACCTGATTTTTAGCTTTTACGTGACTAAATTCATGTCTGGACATTAAGAATCTCCCATATTTGGTTACTTTTGTTCTGGTCATAGGTGATGGTTTTGCTTCTGGTCTACCCAGGCTAGATAGTGAGAATGCAGCTCCAGACCTGATTCTCTGGACATTGTCCGCTTCATAAGAGTGAACAAAAAGCTGATGGAATAGAAAGAAAGTGGTTGTGAAAGCAGGTTCTGACTCCTCCTTGTGGTCAGAACGCAGGTGGCTGTTAGTTAAAAGTTTTATAGAAACTTTTAAATGAAATGAAGCCTGTGAGTAATGAGGGGACGGAGCAGGAAGTCGCTGCGTTTATGAGAAATGTAGAAACGGCGTGTGCAGCATCTTTTAAAAGGCTTCTGTTGAGGTGTTTTCTTGGACTCCTCATTAGGTTTATTTCCTGGTTTGGTCTGTTTCCGTCAGCAGGTTTGGATGTTTTTGCTCGTAAACGGTCTGCAGGGACATTTTCAGTGGATTGATGCTCCTGCTGGAAACGGGGAACGGTGCTTCTGGGTGCATTTTGGTTCCAAGTGAGTTCCTCCGCTGATGCCTCTGAGGTGGCGTAGGCGGCGGTGATGATGCAGGTTTGGCTCGGGCCGCTCGGAGTCATGCAGAGGGGGATCTGAGCCTTAAATCATCGGCTCTGCTGCAGCGTCTGAGTCCCACGCTTTCAGCTTCATCGCTGTAATAACAGGCTAATATTAAACAGGAGCGCCTGTGTTGAGTTTCTTTAGCTCCCTGCATTATAGGAGGATGATTACATAACAAGTGAAGTGAAGACACTACAAGATACATGTTCCTTAAAATGTTTAGTTCAATCATATTAATGATTTTGAAGGTAACAGTTGTGAGTTCAGGACTTTTTTGGTTAATCTGAAATCTTTTCATTGCGTTTTAAACACTCGATCAGGATCGTGTTGACTTTGTCTTTGAACACACACCATTTCCTGTTTGTTTTTGCCATTGTGTGGGACACACACACACAGATCAGGGTTTTCCTTTTAGGGGGGCTGGCTATAGATGTGAGCATGACTGGTCCACATACAGTTAAAGCAACAAGTCTGTGTGACCTTACTTAACTGTGTCATTTCTGACCATTAAACAAAAACCTGTTTTTTATGCTTGAGAAAATTTAACTCCACTGAAAAAGAAAAACAGTCAGCTTAGAAATATTTTATTAGAATCCTGGAGATATTAGTTAAATAACTGACATCCAAATTTTTTGTATTAAGGGGGGAAAAACCCACGTTTTTTACATATTGGACTTGCTGAGTTGTCACCGTCTTAGCTTTTCGAACCTGTTCAGAGGTGAAATTGCTAATATGGACATTTAGGCTGTTTAAATCTGGAAAAACTTCACTTGTGTTCATGAACGTTAATCAGAAGATTAAGTTTTCTGAGTATGTCACGCTGCTGTGAGACTAAAGTACTAAACATCATGTCGGCTTCACTAAAACTTGAAACTAAAGACTGAGACTATAAACTCATCATGAAACTGTTAACTGAGCTCAGAGATCAGGTGAGCAGCAGGCTCATTTTCTCATAGACCTATATTTAATCAGACTACTTTTTATAGCCGGAGGAGTCGCCCCCCTGCTGGACATTCAAGAGAATGCAGGTTTAAGATGCGTTTGCTTCACTTTTCAGACCCTTATGGCTGTTTGCAGTGTGGCTTTGGCAAATGTTGCTTGAGCGTTGAGCCCTTCATGCAGGCTTTAGCAGGCAGAGCTCGCTTGTGTTTGGTTGTTTTGGCTGTAGTTGTCTTTAACTTTGCACATTTCTTCTCTTTGTGCAGCAGCAGCTAAACTTTCCACTTCACAAAGCCTGCCGCCTGATCTTTTGTAATCGGTTTTTCAGTTTTAGTTGTGTAACTGTGTTACTGCCATCTTTTGGCACCAGTAAAAACAAAGGAAAATATCGATTTTTAAGAAAAGAAATAATGGCATGAAGTATTTTTTTTATTGACTTTGAGTCCTGGGAACCATCTCTATTCCATATTTAGTGAAGATTGGTTTATTAAATGTGGAGTCTGTAAATTGAAAAATCCAACAGTTTTAACGTTTGCATGATTGCTGCTGGTGGTGCAGTTACCCAAAATGATTTCTCAGTTTCTGAATGTGCATGTTTGATAACTTTATTAAAATTGACATAAACCACTCCTACTCGTGCTTGGTGGAATAAGAAGTGTACAGGACCTTTCTTCATCATGCTCTTGTTCCTCCCAGGCTTTATGTTTCTGTTTTCTTCTCCGCCCTCCGAGCTCGTTCGTCCTCTCCTGTAAACAGATCCGAGTGTGTTTCTGTCTTAATTAGTGCAGAACAGTGTTGACAGAGTCTGTGTCTCAGACGTCGGGTTGTTTGCAGAGCGAGGACGGCGGGACGGTGATCTGATTTCATTGTTGGGAGATGGAGGAGGAGCCTGCAGTCATGTGATCGGAAAATAAAGCGTAAAAGCAGGAGAATGAGATCTTTGATCCACCCCTGTGTACAGACAGGATTTTGGTCACAAGAAGGAACATATTCCAGTCATGAGGAATATTTTATTTTATTACAGACTTATATTCTTAATGAAAAGTCAACAGTCTTGTTTTTGACAGATTATTTAATGGATAAAAGTTCAACAAAAGCCAAATATCAATTCTGCATCTGCAGACTCCAAAGTGATGTTTCTGTTTGACTCCTATTGTTCAGGTCAAAGAGTTTCAGTTGAGTGAATAGTTTTTGCAGTGTCATTTGTTTCCTGCCCAAAGCTCAGAAAAATAAACTCCTTGAAGGACTGTTTTTATTCAGCTGTGTGGGGGGAAAATTAAATTGGGGGGATCTACCTCCTAATTTGTCCTCCTCCGTGTTTACACTAAGATTTTGTCTGTATGATTATTATTTATTTATTTTTTGGTCCGAATTTCGCTGAAGTCACTGCACCAAATATTTTCACCTCACAGCCCTTTTGAAATGAACTAATGACCCCCATCAGAGTCTGTTTAATTTCAAAGACAGTAAGGTAGTGTATGAGTAATGAGGTGAAGGACCAGGAAGAAGCTGCCTTCATGAGAAATGTGGAAACGGCATGCACAGCATCTTCTAAAAGGTTTCTGTCAAGGTGTTTTCTTGGACTCCTAATTAGGATCATTTCTTGGTTTGGTCTGTTTCCATCAGCAGGTTTGGATGTTTGAGTGTATGAGTCAGTATAATGACGATAAAGTTAACCTGAT
This sequence comes from Heterochromis multidens, assembly GCA_015108495.1. Lineage (NCBI taxonomy): Eukaryota > Metazoa > Chordata > Actinopteri > Cichliformes > Cichlidae > Heterochromis > Heterochromis multidens. The sequence goes on along the minus strand of VUQS01056016.1, from coordinate 16,975 downwards.
GAAGCTGCCAATTACAGATACAAACAAAGAAGTCAGTCCACAAGCTGTTGGAGGCAACCAAGAGAGCCGGGAAAGATCTCTTTTCTAAGCTGCCTTACATCTTCACACATCAGCAGTAAAATGGTGTTTAAAGCTTAATCTTAAAAATTCTGCACAGAGCACTGGTTTTGTGGTTTGTGTGGATGAAATCCAAAGGAAGAAGGCATCGTAAATCTGCCCAGATCCTTTATCAGCTGATCTGTTGGACAGTCAGTGCAGAGCAGCAGGAACCCAAAAGTGGAGGCAGAATAAGATGTATTGATGAAACTAGGATGTGGTTAATTTTCCCTTAAGAGCAAAAAGGTGAACTTTATTTTAGGAAATGAGGCCAGTCATCCTTTCTCTCCTCTTCCTCTCATATCTTCACCATACTTTACCTGTATTCATCCTTTCCTTTCTATCCTTCTTTTATCCCTTGCATTTTAAACTGCACCTTTCCATGTTGAGTGAACCAGTTCAATGTTTGAGAATGACTCTGAGGTTTACACTTGAAGCTGTAAGAATTTTTGGATGGGTAAGGAGAAAGCGTAATTTTGAGGCCCTGAGGATGAGCTGGGAGGAAGGATGCGTGGGAGAGGAGGGAGTTAAGGAGCAACATGAAAACCAGGAGGGAGGTGGTCCTGAGGGAGGAGAAAATAAGGGGGGGGGGGGGGGAAAGGGGGGGGGGGGGGGAAACCCTTTTTT
>VUQS01056016.1:3918-16232 GCA_015108495.1 Heterochromis multidens | reverse complement strand
GAGGGGGGGGGGAGAAAAAAAGGGGGGGGGGGGTGTAAAGGGTTGAAAGAGGGGAAAACCATGTTTCTGCTAGTAATTAAAGATAAAGCTGCATGACCTTTACAGGAGAAAAGGCAAAACTAAGTAATTAGATTACTAAAATAAACTGGACTAAGTCAAAATTAAGTGACATGATTAGCAGTAGGGAAAAGAGGATGGGAGCAGGTATGATGGATGATGAAGGGAGGAGGGTTAGGAGATGAAGGTGAACAGATAAAGAGGAGTGAGGAGGACAGGAATTAAACATACCAGCTGTAAAAACTGAAAGGAGGGGAGAAAGAGTAGAGATGGAGGAATGTTCTGGAAAATGTCCAGCAGATAGGAAGTGGAACAGTTCGACAGAGGGAGGAGGAGGAGGAAGAGGTTTTGTTTCCCAGCGGCGAAGCTTCAACTAAATATAGAGAACTCTGTGAGAGCAATCCTCACCTTCACCAAAACACTGCAGATTTTAAAGCTTCAGTCCATTAAATCCGGTTTAATTTAGTTAATGGTTTGTTTGGTTGTTGACTCTCTGCTGCAGATGGACACAGTTTACAGTGTAAAGTTTCCCACGGATTTGGATTCTGTTTGTGGAGAAGGTGGAGGTGTATGTATGGGTGAACACGTATAAGTGCTGCAAAACAGAAGCAAAATAAAGTGTGCAAATTGGTGTAAAGTGAAGCTGTTTGCACAAAAAAAGTTACATTTTATTTTTTTAAAATAAAAGATTTATGTAAAGCTTTTTAAAACCTTTAAAAGCTATTAGTACATGTAAATTACAGCTTTTAAAGTGAGGACTGTGTGGGTAAAAGTTTTTAAGATAAAGTCTCAATAATGGAAACTTGATGCTTATGTAAAGCCTTTACTTTTATTGAATGTAAAACAGATCAATTAAAGACTGTAAGTATGCTGTTTAAAAGCTTTGAGTCACTGTAAAGTACAGCCTGTAAAGTCTTTTGTAAAATGAGTTGTTAAAATAAAATCTCTGTAAACTTCATGGTTAAGGCATTTAAATGTCTTTAAAAGCTGTTCTTTACATTCAGTAAAAGCTGTGTGTAATGTAAACATTTTTGAAATACAAGCTTTTGTATAAAGCATTGAAAAGATGTTTAAAGATTTTTGAAGTATTTAAAATATTTTAGTCAATGTAAACTACAGTTAAAACTTCTTAAAATCCAAGTTTTATATACTATTTAACAAAGTACTGTGAAAACCTTTTTTAAAATAAAAACTTTATTTTTAAGCTTGTAATGTACTTTAAAGCTTTTAGTGAACATTAAGTACAGTTAAAGTGGTCTGTAAAGTCTACTAGAAAGTATTTAAAAGTAAGACTAAAGTAAAGTAAGCTTTTAGAATTGATGTAAAGCTTTAAAGCAAAGCATTATAAAGGTTTTACTTGATGTAAAGTGTAGCTTTTAAAGGCTGTGTAGATAAAAGTAAACAAAAAATATTTCATGTAAAGTAAATCAAAATCTTTTAAAGTCTACTGAATTTAAAATGCAACTTTTAAGGTAAAAGACCAGCAATGCCTTCTAAAATAAAATCTCATTCAACTAAGCTTGCAGCATTTATTATGTATACATTTTATTATTATTATATTAGCTTTTAATGAATGTACAGCTTTTAAATACTGTGCAGATACAAGTTTTTAAAGGAAAGGGTTAGGGTCAAAATAAAGTTTTGGAAATAGAATATTTATGAAAAGCTTTTAGCGTAAACCTAGAAGCTTTTAGATTGTACGTGAAGGCTGATTTTAAAATAAAATCTTGATAAAGTGCATTGTTAGCATTTAAGTAATGATTTGTGAATAATTTTTAAATATTATTTGTAGATAGGTTTTTAAGTCAAAGGTCTGATGTAAAGTAAATCTATTAAAATAAAATGTTTAAAGCTTATAGTATTTCAAAGTATTGCTAAAGTTGTAAAGTTCATCTTTTAAAGTACCGATTGTGTACAAAAATCTGTTTTAAAATAAAATCTCAGTAAAGTACATTTTTAGAGTTAATGTAAAGCTTTGAAAGTGAAGTGTTAACTAAAATAACATTCTAACTGATAATATATAATTTAAATGTTTTATTTTTTTCTCCTGTGTGGAATCCCAAATCACAGAAACTTGCACACATTTATCAGTGAGGTATGTTTGAGCTGTCTTTTTGATTCTGTTTCGTGTGTGTGTGTGTGTGTGTGTGTGTGTGTGTGTTTACATAGCTGGGTTACATTGAGGTGAACAGTCTGACCTGAGTAGGGGTCAAACACACATGCAGCCATTTCATTTTTCACTTGTTGGAGATGTTGTATATGAAACTCAGTGTGTTGAACTTTGTCCAAGTGTTTTGACAAAAATCATGGACACTTTTTTCCCCCATCTTTTAATCTCCAATGCTGATGGTAGTTTACTTCCTCCCTGAAGCTCAGGGATTTAATGGGATCTTAAATGAAGTTTTTAAAGGTGACAAGAAGCCAAAGTGATCACGAAAGCTGCTCAGCTCATAAGTGTTGATGTAAAGTTCCATCCAAGATTAAAAAAGAGCACATAAGCTGCAGCAACATACTCTGATATCTCATGAATAAAATATGTGAAGAGAGTGTTTATGAAGACCCTGTGCTGATGTGCAGCAGGAAGCATTTGTGTGCTTCCAAAAAGGCTCAGATTTGTTGGTTTATTTCCCGATAGACGAGGTGATGGAAAAATAAAAATGCAAAACATCTGATTTTAAAGGAGGTGGTGTTTGACTGTCTGAGTTTCTCCTCTGATCTCTCACTTTGCAGTAGTTCGTTCAATCCAATCTGAACATGCTGCAGTTTGAGCTGCTGCCTAATTAGTTTCACAGACGTCTGATGAGACAGCAAAACCTCTCAGGAAGAGGCGGAGGGGTGAGGAGCAGAGCAGCAGACATCAGGTTAAAGAACTGATGATAGTGGCACTGTTTGCAGAGAGTAAGGAAGAATAAAAAGTGGCAATAGATTTGTTTTCAACCCCACTGATTTGATAGAATTGTAGAGCTCATACAAAACCTCTGTACACCTGAATGAGTGATGGGTGAGCTGGAGGCAATGAAATGGAAGACTTTCTCACTTAATGCTGCAATATTTACTGAATGACAACATTGTAATTTGGTCTGTTCAGCCTTCTTCAACTGCATGGACAAAATCTCTGTCATCCAATCAGAGCACTACTGAGTTTAGTCTGATTAATCATTTTTCACATATAGCAGTAACAGTTTTTTCCTGGCCCAAAATGGGCATTCGAAGGTGACTCTGCATGCAAGCGATGCAGACTAAGATGCTCCTAAACCTAGTAGTTTTGAGACCAACTCTAGCAGAGTAGGTATTGGATCCTGAACTTAGCTGAGCAGCTTTTGCCACTTAAACCTGATCCACCAGCTTTTAATGATGATGTAACCGAAGTGCAAAAAATCTGCCGCATGTGGGATTCGAGTTCTGATCTCTTGTGTGAGCTAGAAAATTATTTGTATTGCTGTCAACTGCTCTTCACTCCAAATGTGGGTTTTTGTTTTTTTTTTTCATTTAAAAGTGGAAAATGTACATTTTGTGTAAATGGACAAAAGAAGAGGAAATAAGGAGGGGGAATCGTGTCCAGGCATGCAAAAAACTGAAATTTGTAACCAGAAACATGAATGGATTAAATGCTGTGACTGTTTCTTGAAGTGCTGTTAGACAGTGTTGGTCACTTCAGCATTAGTGGAGCTACAGCTGTTTTGTCAGCGCTCTGTTTGTGTCCATATAGTCACGATCTGGAACAGATTTAATCAGCCTTTTTCCTGCAAGAGGCTGCTATTTCTCATCACACAGCAAAGTTTAGCTTTATTTTTTTGTCTTCAGTACAGATTAAAAAAAAAGGGCATTTTGTTAATACTTGTTATTCCTCTGCTGCCTTTGAAATTAAATGGAGGGTCTTCCCATTTATTCCCCTTAAATGCACCTCAGAGACAAAGAGGAGGAGCAGCTCAGAGCGGGGAAACACAATCCTTCCCTTCATCTTCCTCTCTCAGGAACTAAAACGTGAGGAAGAGCTGCATGAAAACAAGTAAGCATAAAGAGGAAGACTCTGTTACTATGTGGAGCTCTGACAGATTTGTCTGTTTTTAAATGATTATCACACTTCTGAATGTTGTTAGTTTCCATGTCAAACTGTGAGATGTCTCCTGTGTTTTGTCTAGCTGCAGTGTTTTGAACTTTCAGGGCCACCGTAATAGACATAATACATTCAGCTTTTTAAAGGCAAAATTTTATCAATAGGTTCGTCTACGAGAGGCTGTAATTAACGTCACATTACCATCACACACACTACAGAGTGTGTGTGATGGTAATGTGACGTATTTCCTTTAAACTGTCACATGGAAAACACACACACACACACACACACACACACACACACACACTAATGCACTTTGTGCTGACCTTCAGCAGGACTCTGTTTAATTTGATTTCCATGTAGCCAAAGGCGTTTCTCTTTCTAACACACACGCACACACACACATTCCTGTTAAATGAAATGTTCACTATAAGGCCTCCAGATGTTTTCAGGCTGCAGACTAACCTAACATCTGTAGTGTGTGTGTGTGTGTGTGTGTGTGTCTTTTTGAGGTTTGGTGTAACTGTGTTGAAGTTGCTGGTTCAAATCCCGGGATGACTGTGGCAGTGGATGAGACTAACTGCTTGGCATCATGGGAAATGAGTGTGAACGGTGTGTAAATTTCTGTTTTATTGTGTATGTATAAATATAAATGCTGTAAATGTATCGTGTGCACACCCTGAGGCGTCGCTGCGAAAGCGAGGGCGGGGTCAGCCTGCAGACGCTGACAGGAAATGAGTGATTAGCGGAAAGTAGAACGCCGCCTGCCTCTGGGCTGAAGACCTCAGACTATCTGCTCTCGTGTTGTTCACGCTGCTCAACCAAACTTTCTCTCCCTTTTAGCCTTCACTTCCCAACCTGTGACCAAACGGCACAATCAGATTTCAGTGTTCAGTCATTTGTGGGGATTTGTGTCTACTCCCGCTCTCGAACCTGGGATCTTTGACATGTTGGGCAAATATGTAAACCAGTACACTATGGCGGCCACCCCCAGCACTAATAACATGAATTATTTAGTTTAAACATCTATTAAACTGTAGTTGGCTAATTTACTCATGTTAGTTTCCTCCTTGCGTCTACATTGGGGTAAAATAAAGCGGCACTTTCCAGTTCCTGTAGCCTGGTTGGTTGTTTCTGTATTAGTCATCCCTGAGGAGCTTCCTGTAACCTCAGGTGTTGTGATAGCTTGAGATTCGCCACAAACCTTGAAGGTTGGTTAAATTTGTCCATTCAAAACCTTTTAAAATGGCCACTGTCTTGCTAAGCTGCTTGATTAATGTCTCCTGACACACTTTTCAAAGTAAAAGCTCCTCTCACAGATAATAAAAATGTTTTTATAACTCAGCTTTTATGGTTAATAATTACATTACTTGATGTACAAAAATAGATTCTAAAGCATAGATTTTATTATCGAAATAAAATCTCACATGCACATTTTCCATAACACACACACATGCGCACGCACGCAATGTAATGCATGATATCATCAGGGCTTGTGTTACAGCTCCACCCTGGAGATGAGAGGGGTGGAGGTCAGTGATGTAAGCCTTTTTATTGTCATAGCAACATCGGAGGGGGAAAAAAAAGGCGAGCGAGTAGATTTGATCTCAGTTTCCAGGAATTGTCCTTCCTGATGAATTGTCCTGCTCTCTGCAGTGTGTGAGGTAACCAGTCAGAGAAAGTAATGCGAACGATGACATCTGTGTGACTTCTGGCCACGCCGAGGCCAGAACATGTGACGACATTTATTCTGTGGAAAAACCACAGGCGTCTCCACTCGAAACTCAAAGCAACAAAACAAAACCAAAAACAGTTGAAGCTGAAACTAAATGGTGGGGCAACAGCAGCCTATTATAGACACAACTATACAGTTTGTCCTACAGCTTCTCAATTATAATGTGTGCTGAATATATGGCTGTTTCATTGTAATTTGTTAACTAGTCAGTAATTACAGTTACAAAGCTCATTTTCTCATTTTAACAGTTACAAAGTTAAAATTTTAAAGATGTTTGTTTGGTAGCTGGAGCCTATCCCAGCCACCATAGGAGGAGAGGTGGGGTACACCCTGGACAGGTCGTCATCTGCAGGGCTAACACAAGGAAATTTGGTGATGTAGACCAAAACAGTTTCTGTATCAGGCTGTAAACATGTTTATTTCTGCTGTAAAGTTTTAACATGGAAGTCTAATGGGACTGACTCACTGCTGGAGCCTCTGCTGGACGTTAGAGGAACTGCAGGTTTATGGTGACAGGTTTATATTTTCAGCCCAGGAGGTTGGTTTTTATTTTTTATTTTTTCCCTTTATAATCAACATTAACAACAGGAAAACTGGTTTAAGATTATATGCAGTATCTTTGTAGTAGTGAGCTGTCTGCTTCAAAACACAACTGCTGGTTGTTCACTCAGAGATATTAAGGAGCTTTACACCAGCGTATTCCTTACCCGCAAATACCCGTTGACACACTTGGCATCATGGAGGGACAGGATTGGACAGGGAGGGGGGAGGGTTTATGCGTCCTTGACTGAATGCACATTCGAGGATCTACACACAAACTGTGCAGCTCCGAACATTTCCTTTTAAAGAATGACTCATTTCTCTCTTTGCTTCCTCCATGTTGTTGCATGGAGCTTTCTTATAGTTGGAGTCAGGCAGACAGGTGAGTCACAGCGACAGGTGGGCGGTCAGTGCTGACCTGCAATGTTGAGGAATGTGTTTGATCCCACTTTGAACAGTCAGATCAGCAGGATGCACACACAGTCATGCTTTCATCACTTCAGAGGACTTTGCCTTACATTTATTTCCTTAAACTAACCTTCACCTAACCTTAAACCAGGTCTTCATCCTGGAATTTAATGACTTATGTCATCAGGACTGGGGTTTTGTTCCCAAAAGGAAGTCGAGTCCCCACATTGTACCTCTGGAAATACATGTCCCCGCAACATGAGTAATACAAGTACACACACACATCATCCTGAGGAGTAAGATTAGATCTGACATCCCACAATGCACTGCAACATGTGCTGGGCAGGACTGTGGGTTGGAGAGAGAGAGAAAGGAGAGAAAGTGTCTGGCAGCCGGCCAGGGTGATATGATGGGATGGATCGCCATGACGACACAGCCGAACCTCCAATCTGGACTGTGAGGAGCCGAGTGTTGGCGTGTTTCTGTGTGAAGGTTTTGGCAGTCGTGATATTTTTGGACCGAAGTTGCTGAAGTGTTAATGCAGAAATTATTTTCTAAGTGTTCAATTTTTGACCAAAAAAGCAGCTTTTTCCAGGACAGTAACTGCTAAAGCTGCTAACACTCTGGCTCTGTGTTATGGTTTTTGGAGGTGTAATTATTAGCTGTGGGCTTGGATGGAGCTGTAAAAACATTTTAATATGAAAAAAATAATAACTCAACAGATAAATAATCTATTCTTAGGCTTTGTTAATTAAAAATAAATGTTTTGCTCTTAGTTTTGACTTAATTACACTTTTTTTTGTTGCAGCTGTTTTTATACAAAGTCAACATCTGGCTCTGGCTGGCCACAAATGACTCTGTCTTCAGGTAAAATGCACCTGATAGCCTTCAGTAACACATTATCTTTGCCTCACCTGTCTCTGTGTGGGTGGAGCTCCCTGTGAAAGTCCAAATGAGTCTCATTGTTTAAAAGCAGCAATTAATACAGGTCCCCTCTCAAGAATCATTGGCTAGTGACTTGTCAATAATAAGCCAATAGCCGATGAGCATATGCTGGATAATCTGACTTTCAGAATGACCCAAATTTACAAAATGGACCTACTGTTTTATTCAGTTTAACCTGAAATGAGCAGCTCAGCCCATAAAATCATCAGCAGTGTTTACAGAGGTCAAGGCCAAGGGCTGTTTTCCCACAGACTTCTATAGGGCCGGAAGTGTTTTTGCATCCGCAGCTATCGCCCCCTTAAAGCTGTTGAAATCTGTGTCCACATATTTCAAGGAAGCATGTTTGATAAGATAATGAGAAAACAATCCTGCAGGCAGAAAATATTCTGCACCAGTTTTGTCTGCCTGCAGTTTGAGTTAACATCTGCAGAGCCCCGCAGACGGTCATCTGAAGGGGGTGTATGTGAGTGCTTGGAGCATATCAAACACATCTGGATGTGTGGGTCATGTGGTTTGCAGGGTGGGTGTGAGCTCTGGGCGTCACTGCAAATGATGACTGCAGGGTGGAGAGAAGGGGAGGAAGAGGGGGAGGTGAAGGTTTTTCAGGCTTTCTTCTCCAATTTTCTGTCTTTTTCCTTCACTTCACCCTTGTTCGCTTCTTTCTCCCCTCCTTGGCGCTCTCCCAGAGGCCCCACCCTCCTCCTCTGTGATCTGTCCTGCTTCTATCAGAGAGTTTGGGAACAACCAGTTCTCCATAGATCCAGTCTCCAGAGACTGAACCCCTACCCAGCACATTTTACTGCTCTGCAAAGCAGCAGTGGCCTCTGTCTGCTTTTCTCACTGCTTTCACGGCTGAATGTGAACCCGACTGATCCTATCAAAGAGCTTTAATGTAGAAAATATGCTTTTAGTCCTATTTTACTGCTGACTATTTTTAGGCATCCAGGATTTTCTTCAGGAAGGGTCACGTTTGTTTTCCCCATTCGAGAAAATGTTAAAGAGACAACACAAAGAATTTGTTTGGGCACTCTGTCAAGGTACAGTAGGAGACTGATTTTATGGTTAGTTATTTTATTTTTTTCATCCATCTGATAGAACACCACCATCCAAAGTCAGTCCCTGCTGAAGAAGCTACTCCTGTCCCATCCTAGGGCCTCTCATGTGGGCATGCACCAATCCGATCTGTCCAATCCTGATTTAAAAAGATGAATCTGATATTGGTGACAGCAGGCTGATCTCCTGAATTCAAGTCCACAATGTTCTGTGTTGAATTTAAGAAAAAAAACAAAACTTCTTCCTGTCTCTCCCTTTCACAATAAAAGCCATTGACATGAACACTGATTATCCATCCATGCATTTTCTTCTGCTTATATCCACTTTAGGGTCGTGAGGGTGGCTGGAACGTATCCCAGCTGTCACTGGTCGAGAGGCAGGGTCCATCACAAAAACTGTGATTTCAGAGGTCTTATTTAAAGTCAGCTGATTTCTCAGTCAGGAGCTGCTGCAGCTTTATGGAAACTTAGTAAAACAATTTCCATGTTTCTTCTTAATACAGACAGAGGTTCTGATCCACAGCCAGGGTATTACCTGCAGCAGGTGGCGGTAGGCCACGCCCTCAAGCAGACACACAGACTAAAGCCATGTAGTGCTGTGAGAGTAAGTGCCAGTATGGCTTTAAGTGGACAGTGTATTTGGAATGTTCTCATATGTTAACCTGCCACCAGACAAGAAGCGAAGCCAGCCTCCATTCACAAAAACAGGAATTTTACCGCACAAAGCACAGGAGCTAAAAATCAGTTGAAGTGGCCCTTTTTTTTTTATTTTTGTTTTGATAGAATTCCAACAAACTTATCCTGAACCTGAAGGGGTTCAAATGGAATTTAGTGAGATAAAATCTCCTCTCTCTGCTGTAGAAATCAGAGCAGTAAATGCTCCTCCTCCTCCTCTTCCTCAGAGATGGACGGATCAGAAGAACTTCTGAAGACTCCTCTTAACCTCCGCTGTTTATCTCGAGTGCTTTGTTCCTCCCGTCTGATCCCTTCTTTCTTTCCTTCCTCCTTACATTCCTTCCCTCCATCTTCCCTCATGCGTTCCCACTCTAACATGCTCCATATTTTTCCTCCTCTGAGGTTCCATCTTATTTTCATTCCTTTAAATCTTTTTATTCCACTTTTGGTGCCTAATGCTGAGGCATCCTGGTTGATTTATGGACATTAGGAGGGCAAACTGGTCTGAAGCTGACATGCACTGGTCTCAGTCGGACTCTTGATGTCCTGATTTGCTCTGCTCAGCGTCACTTTGGTGTGACACTCGGATAGTGTTCTCCCCCCCGATGATAAGCAGAGTAAAAACGAGGTTATCTGCTCCCAGTGGAGCTACCATTAAACCCACCCTCTTCATCCCCCTCTTCATCCCTCTCTTCCTCCTCGCTGTTTCCCTGCAACAAAATGTCCATCTCCTCGTGTATTTGTGGCGATGTGTTCAGAGCTGCCGCCCACAAACACCCACTCACTGATCTGAATTATTCTGACTGGTTTCCAGTGGATATTAACGAGCAGAAATCCTGCTGAGATGATAATTCCTCTCACTTCATCTGTTACTATGAACATGTTTCCTCACGTCCTGACTTCCTCACCAGCATTTCTCCATGTGAAGGGTTATTTTCATTCCAAATCGGTGTATTTGTGGATGAAATTGGCTGTTATGATATTTATTATGTGCCACCCAAACTTTTTCTACCCAAAAATCTGAAATTCCTGCTCCTTTTTCATAAACTAGAACTCTGTTCAGGGTGATGTTCTGTCAGAAGGTCTGTTAATGAACAGTCTCTGTTTGACGATATAACTGAGCACAAAGTTAACAAAACAGTGTCCGCTATCGCTTCTGGATTCCAGTGAAAATAATGATCACGATCCTTTTGGTTAGTATTTTAATCTCGATTATTTAACCTGATAATTTAACTTAAACTTCAATTACTGAACTTTAAGATGTGTCTGTTTACATCAGCTCATCTTTAACTTTGAATATAATTCAAATAAAAATAAATAAAGGGGTGGAAAAAGGGGTGGATGCAGGTATATGGAGGAGTTTTGTTTTTTTTTTTTTAAACCATAAAGCCTGTCTCACAAGGGTGGCTGCTGGCCCCTGCTGGCCTCCTTCCACCACAGTTTGTCTGTGGGTGCAGACGATAGGGAAGAGAGGCCTAGGTGGTAGGCTGCACAGTAGCTATAAGGTAAGTGACAGAGAGCAGACGCCGACTATCGCTTGCAGACCATGAGGGGCTCTGAGTGATCCGGAAACAAAAGGGACCCCCATGGTGCTTTGTGTATCACCATGTCTATATTTTATGTGGAAAGACAGTCCGTGGGTTACTCTTGTTGGTTCTTCAGCTTCAAAGAAGACTGACGTCATGTAGTGAAGTGAAACTGGGTGTTAAACAGTAAAACTGTCCACTGTAGCGCCTTGTTGATTAGAAAACTTTATTTATTTATTTTTTGCACTTCTTCCTCTTCGTGGTGAACTCTGCTCTCCCCCACTTTGCTATTCAAGAGAACTCTTCGACCAGTCAGGATTTTTCCTGCATGGGTTGTCACGATACTAGAATTTCAAACTCAATACCGATACCCAAGAAATCTAAATAATTAATTATTGTAGAAGAAGAGCATCATGGAAAAGTTAAAAATGAACTTTGGATAACTTAAAATAAAAGAAGATAACAAACAGAGCGCTCACTGACCTCACAGCAGATGCAACAAAATCAGAAACACATTTTAATAAATTATTGTAAAAGTAGAAAAGTTAAAGTTTATCATCTTGTCCACATCTACCTGCAGCCTCTCTCTCATCCAGCATTCACACTGCTCTGCCTCATCCTCAGCTCTGCTCTTCAGACCTTAAACTGTCCGATTCTGCTGCTCTGCTCCGGATTTCATTCTTTATTTGCTTGGATTAGTTCTCCACACTCTGGACTCTCTGCTAAGTTCAGCTACGCTTCCCCTGCTGCTCTGCACAGCCAGCAACTCTCCCAGTTCTCCATGTGTCCATAATCCTCTCTGTCCCGGCTCAATAGTCCATCTGCGACCTGCGGTCCACTCACCACTATGTTAATGATAACAGATGGCTAATGTGGCTATCGGGTAACTGCTAATAGTTTAATGGTTAATGTTAACATGTGCGCTGGTCAGGTTAACATTTATAACTGTTTAATACCTCAATGTTGTTGAAACGGGAGCTTCACTGACCTCTGATCTTCCTCTAAACTTCAGTGTTATGAACGTGAACTACTTCAGCTGTTAGTGAGGAGGAGCTGTGTGAAGTTGTCTCGGGTGGAGGAGGCAAAGACGGCACTCTTGGTATCGATATTGTTGCAAATGAGCATCTTAATTCGATATTAATTTTAGTATCTGTTGTGATCTGAGTATCGATTTTTCTGCTTCCCATGCATGGCGTCAAGCCCATCGAGTTACGCACTGTTGGCTTTTTGTAGAACCACATGCAAGCGTCTCAGTGTTGGTTGCATCCCCAGAATCCTTCCCTCTGAGAGGCCAAATGGACACACTTGGGGTACCACGA
>VUQS01056014.1:1884-18545 GCA_015108495.1 Heterochromis multidens | reverse complement strand
GAACCCAACTCCTGAAAAACAACCCCACATCATAATCCCCCCTCCACCAAACTTTACACTTGGCACAATACAGTCAGAAAAGTACCGTTCTCCTGGCAACCACCAAACCCAGACTCGTCCATTGGATTGCCAGATGGAGAAGCGTGATTGGTCACTCTAGAGAACATGTCTCCACTGCGATAGGGTCCAGTGGTGGCGTGCTTTACACCACTGCATCTGACACTTTGCATTGCACTTGGTGATGTAAGGCTTGGATGCAGCTGCTCAGCCATGGAAACCCATTCCATGAAGCTCTCTACACACTGTTCTTGAGCTAATCTGAAGGCCACATGAAGTTTGGAGGTCTGTAGCTATTGACTCTGCAGAAAGTTGGCGACTTCTGTTCACTATGTGCCTCAGCATTCGCTGACCCTGCTCTGTGATTTTACGTGGCCTACCACTTCGTAGCTGAGTTGCTGTCGTTCCCAATCGCTTCCACTTTGTTATAATACCACAAACAGCTGACTGTGGAATATTTAGTAGCGATGCATTTTCATGGCTGGACTTGTTGCACAGGTGGCATCCTATCACAGTACCACACTGAAATTCACTGAGCTCCTGAGAGCAATCCATTCTTTCACAAATGTTTGTAGAAGCAGTCTGCATGCCTAGGTGCTTGACTTTATACACCTGTGGTCATGGAAGTGATTGGAACACCTGAATTCAATGATTTGGATGGGTGAGTGAATACTTTTGGCAATATAGTATATATGATGAGCTAAACAGGGGTAGGAATTAATAAGCACTTGCTCTTGCTTCCTCCTACTCCTTTTCAAACAGGAAAAAGTCAATATTTTTCATCACATGAATATGATGGTTTTGTTTTATTACATGTTCATTTGTTTTCTTACATGTTCATTAACATTTGTTACTTAAATGTTTGAAATAGATTGATTGAGATGCAGAATAGTTGTTATATTGTTAATTTGCCATAGTTTAAACTATATTTTGATATGAAGACAAACATACAACAAAGGTAGAACAATTTTTTTCAATGTATTTTGAATGTGTGGGTGTGTGTGTCTGTGCAGTCATATTTGTGAAATGCACATTTTCAGTAGGTTACCAAGCAGAGGGTCAGGTCTTTCCACTGGAAGATCATATTCTGATCAATGAATCACAGAATCATGTTACATGAGGCCATGATTTTCTTTTAGTTCTACACAAAAAAGAAATCACAATCATCAAATTTGGATATTTAGTAATATCATATTTAAATATGGTCCTGTAATTTGACACAGACAGCCTTTATACATTAACCAGGTGATAATAAGATATCATGATAAGGTATCACATTTAAAGTACTACTGCTTTTAAAGTTGCCAATCGGATCACCTTTCTTTTTATGAAAAGATGTAAAAAAGGAAAATATTCTACAACTCTCATAAATGTATTGACTGCTAGTACAGGCTAGCATGACAAGGTGTCCAAAATATAAGATAAGAAATGATTTATGAGTTTGGACACTACTGTGTTACAGCAGCCAATTAAATAGAAAATACAAAAAAAAGTAAAGAACTCAATAAATCAAAATTTAATGTGACACAATAAGAAGCTAAATTATAAAATGAATGTAGGTGTTACGGTGTAAGGTGGTGAAGTATCTGTGCTTGTATGATGTTAGAGAAAATGGTCAGCTGCATGTCCAATAAGGGGTGCAGAGAATGGTCAGGATCCATTATCACCACAGCCACAGTGATTTGGATGAGCTCTGAATTCCTCTGTCAGCTGATGCAAACAGTGTGTTGATTCAAACTGGATTCAAACAACGGCAATAACAAAGCAAGGGACCTGCACCACTCCCTGTGCAAAACAGATTAACATGTAATTACTTTTTTAAGGTGAATGCAACTGTTCAGTAACTGCTAGGAAAGGTAAAGCATGCATAGGGCACAGTTCATATGCAATGGTAATTTTAGGAGCTTTACATATGAGTTCAAGGAAATGAAAAATGGGAACGTGGACTAAATCAAGTTTTAACCCTTAACAAAAAGGCAGGGGTTTTGAGTACACTTGAAACAAGCTACTGCTGGCCAGAAATTTGGCGGAGAGAGATTACTTTCTCTCCAGTGATGTGAGGTCTAGTAGGTAAGTACTCATAAAAACTTAAAAATCTATAAAAAATATAAAAACACGTTCACATTTATTGTTTAACTGTGGAGAAATCACTACTAAATGACAGGAATGTGTACTTGTTCGGACCTTTCACTAGGCTGACCGTAGCACTGGGTACCTTGTGTAGTAGTAGAGTGTAGTATAAGTAAACTGATGTTTTGCAGTTGCATTAGGAGACTTAAGGTCAGTGTTTGCATGTCGAGCATAAAAAGGCACCTAATTCAAGAAATGAACCAGTGTGTATCTACACATAACAGACAACTTTGCAAAGAACCTAATTTTAAATTGCATGTTTAGGCATTTTGTTACTACCAGCCTGTCATAAAAGCAGTAGCCTGGAGAACTATTCCTGAAGAAAGCTTGCCTAAGAGAGTTCAGGCTGTGTTCAAGAATAAACATAGTTATTTTAGGTAGAATTGTACAAACTCTGTTTTTGCTTCATATATAGTATTTCCATTTATATTTGCACATTTCAATAAATTGCTGTACACATTTCCCATTTTCCTAGTAAAATTTAAAGTGTTTAGATTCCAGTTACCCCTGTACAGGAGGTCGGGACCGGCTCTCCATTTAAAGGTCCGAGTCTCTGATCTTATGAGTATTACCGTAGTAGGTTAACAGAAACTAATTTAAGCCCGTAGCGAGGAGATTTGCCTAGTTACTAACTACCTCCATCTGGATGCCTACCCCGCTATCCTCTGATGATGCAACGCACCAGCAGTTAGGTGCAATCAACAGCCACATCCGTTAACGGTAGCTGCCCTCTAATGATCTTTGGCACTTGGTAAATTGCTAGGTTTTACTTTGGGGTCTATTTTTCAGGCCACTAGGGATCTGTTAATTTTAGAAGCTGGAGTAACCTGTAAGAACCATTAAATATATGTAATATTTATACACAAGTTTTTACCTTTACTGTTTCACCAAGGGTTAAAAAGGAAATGTTCATAATTTTGTCATATGCTGGCTGTGTGTTGCAGGCTAAGTGAGGACCCAATGTGCAGACTCCGGAGACAGACGTGAGTTTAGAGGTAGTTTTATTGCTAATGTTAATGTAAAATCAGAACACAAACAAAACTCTGGCAAGGCAGAGCGAGCATAGGAACTAAGAACTGGATATAAACAGGAAACACAGAGCACACAGCTAGCGGGGAAAACGACGACGACGTGACAAGGAACAAAGGAAAACTGAGGGTTTAAATACACACGAGGTAATCAAGGAGATGGAGAAGACCAGGGAACACAGGTGAGCTAAGTCAGGGAGTAATGAGACAGAGGAAGCAAAACTGAACAATAATGCACAGGAGACAATGGACTATCAAAATAAAACAGGAAGTGGCACACACAGACTAAGACACGTGAACTTGACTCTGGGGATAAACAAACCTGGAGACATGACAGACTGGGGAGAGACTGACACAGAAACAGAAGAGTAAAACATGGAGACAAGACTGATACATGAACACAAGGGAGGCACAAATATAAAGGAACTCAAGGAATGTACTATAACTGAAACCAAGCACAGACTAAACATGAAATCAGAAATAAGAATATTAAGGAAACAAACCAATGACTGAAGAAAAGGTACAAAACTCAAAACACTGGGTCAACGACCCAGGCACCATGACAGCATTATTACGAAAACACCAAAGTAACAAAACTAGAAAGTCCATAATACTCAAAATTGGGTCAGCTGACCCAGGACCATGACAAATTTAGACTTTCTGAATGCAAGATATTTTATTTAAGCAATTTAGCAGGGGCAAAGCAAAAGCTGAATCAAAAAATAATAATCACATAATCAAATCACTTGAATTGTAGTCTAATCTAACTAATCTACTCTAAGCTAATGGTGATTTCTGATACTAATCTTGGGATGAATGAGAGAAAGGAGAGAAGGGGTACATCCAGGCCTGATGATGCACTCCTCTCTGTTCTGTGCTTGAAAAAATCCACAGAGGAAGGCAGTAACTCTGTATGAAGTCCTCCAACTCCCTCGAGACTATAATCCAACATGGCAAAAATGAGTAGAGAAAAAGCCAAAAATTATAATTCCAATTTGTAAGTCTACAGTTCGGGCGGTGTAATGATAGAACGGATAGCTTTTCCTGTCTTGTTGAAAAAGTTTTTATAGTCTCTTATAGGACATGGTGTATTTGCAAGGGGTCCAATATGCAAAGGAGAGTTTGTTGTTGAATACAGAGGAGATATGATAAATTATGCAGAATCCCAGAGAAGAAAATTTACCAATACCCCTCACAATGTGTAAGTAGAGAGGGAAAACAAAGCGGTAAGACTTCATGTTGCACCTGTACTATATTATTTGGTTCTGTATTTGTACTGTATAAGACCATACATTAACTGCTTATTTAAGTGTGACTATGATGTTATAGTAATGTATTGTGATATTTCTATTTCCAGTTTTCTTATGTTTCAGGTATTGATGTCTCCAGAGAAGATGAATCACTTGGGCAGCTGGTTAACGAAGACCACAGACGTCCAAACTGTAAAATGAAAAAAAAATGATGTGACTGGAAACCCGCCCCTTTGTTTGTTTTGCCCTGAACGAAATTAAAGAAGGAGAAGAAATTACCTATGCCTATGGATGGGAAGACTTCCCAAGGAGGACAGTACACAGTGTAGAAAATGGATCATAGTACATATCAAATACTAGTCTCCTTAGTCTGTTTAGAAAATCAGAAAGGACTGGTCGAAACTGGACGAATAACTGTAAGATTGTGTGTGAAATGTCCCCACAAAGCCTGTTTCAGTCAATAAACTGTGTGAGTGTATTTATTTTAAGTGGTGTTTGTACCATGTGTCATACTAGGTAGCAACAAGAAAAAAAACTTTCATAATGTACCGAACTGGGATTGTGATTGGAGTTACAGTCCAGAGTTCTTTTAATGATCATTTATTTGGTGGATAATATTCCAAAGTGATGAATCATTTGCTTCATAAAATATCAGAAACATCACTTTCTTTTTAAATGAAGATGTCATTAGATGTTTTTGTTTTGTTTTTTGTTTTGTCAGATCAAGTGTTCAGATCCCAGTAACATTTATTATAAACAGTGAAAAAAAGGAAATTGTCAGACTTAAAAAAAAAAACAACCTGCAAGTCATGTGACTTTAAGCGATTAACAAATTTAGTGCTGTTTTGTGATGTTTTGTGTTTTAGTTGCTATTGCTGTACTCATTTATTTATTTATTTTCAGATGACACATATCTTCGAGAGGAAGTTGTCATGGTCCCCGAGTCCTCGCTGAGCTGACCTGCCATTTTCTGTCTGTCTCTCCGCCTTAAGGTCTCTACCTCTCCTCTCCTGTATCCCAATGTATGTGTGTGTGTGAGTGTGTGTAATGGTGTGCTGGTTTTGATGCATTGACGGGATCAGTGTTCAGATCTGCCTGGAGTCTCCTGAGTCACAGAGCGGTGAGCTGTCTTTGTTTGGAGAGAGAAAGTCTGGGAAACTGTTTGGGAAGAGAGAATCTGGGAAGTTGTCTGGAGACTGGGAAGGCCTTTGAGGAGTCTGGGACTGTCACAACTGTTGATCTTCTGTTTTGCACATTTTCACTGTAAATAAATGCACTGAACTTTGATCTCTGAGTCCTGCGTTTGAGTCTTGTCAGAGCCTAGACCTTGGCAGAAGTGGATATTACAGAGGGAGGGAGTGGAGATTACATTTCAAATACCACCTCTATAAGTGACAGTAATGCTAGCCTTAAAACAAACCAGAAAAGAAAATGCCAGTCTCTTGATGATATATTGGGTGTCGCTGGTTGAGTGAATCCCCCTCTCTGTGACACCACAATGTCAGACAAGATAACCTTTGACCACTGTAGCAGAAGAAGTAGCAGATGAACCCTGTTCAAGACACAACATAAATGACAACACAGTTGTTAGTGCATGCAGTAAGAGGTGGGAAAAGAGTGTACGACATGAAACATTATTGCTTGCATTGCTGGAAATATAACTAACACTGGGACAGACACTCCAACATACAAACTTGACACAGAGACAAGACTGGAGGAACAGAAGGGAACTAACAAATCTATCATCAACAAAAACAAAGCAAGGGACCAAAGGCCCAAAACAACAAAAACTCATAAGCATAGGAGAACATAAAATCAAACCACTATCAGAAGACTATAAAGCCTGAACATAAATCTCTTCTCAAAACCAAAAACAAATCATGAATCCACAAAAACTCAGAAAATGACAGATATAGGATTCATAATTTTGGATCAGAATTCCAGCAAACACTATTTCTTATCCTTATAATTACAATTTTGTTTTTCTTACCACTTTAAGGTAATGGTGCCCAGAAGAAAAAAACACCACGGCAACAGACACAGTTGAGTTGGTGGAAGGGCACATGAATCGGTTCATCACATCTTGTGTTGTACCAGGAAAGAGTGACTGTGAGAAGTGTTTAAGGACAGAGCCAGAAGCTCTTAAGAACGGGGATTGGAAGAGCCTGAAATTCTATGTTCATAACCACATTACAGCTTCCAAAAAGAAATTGCAGTGTAAATAGTGTGAAAGTTATCAGCGTTTTGACATAGCAGTTTTTGTTTGCATTCAAAGCTCTAACAGAAACTGCGTTTGAAGGTGACTTGACATAAGTTGTTAAGGCTGTGAAGTTAAACACACTGAAGATTAAATTTTGTAGTTTAAATGTGAGTTTGTCTTATGTGAGTCCAGTTAGTAGTTAGCAACATGAATCTCACAAGTGCACATAAACCAGTTCATCACGTCTTGTGTTGTACCAACAAAGAGTGACTTTCAGAAGTGGGAAGTAAGAAGGACAGAGCCAGAAGCTCTTAAGAACTAGACTGACAGAACCTAAAATCTGCAAAAGCAAATTGCAGTAAAAATAGTGTGAAAGTTATCAAAGTTGAATGAACATAAGATATTGAGTCTGTGTTAAGCACATTAAAAGCTCAGTTACTAGTTAGTAATAGTTAATAAAAATTGTAGTAATCCCAGGACTCACTTAATATAGATAGTAGATAATATAGTTATTTGTTACTAGTAATACACTTGTTGAAAAGTCCCCACAAATCAAATGGGAATTTGTGTAAATTATGTAAATAATATGTAAATGAGGTCCAGATCAGCCGTGTTTACTTGACTTTTCATAATGATCCAGACATCACTTCATCAATTCAGATGTCTGAAGTTGTGGATAAGCTAATGAAACTATGGTTGGTGTACCTGATTTGTGTTTTTCATAATGAATTTACCTTACATAGCAACACACACTGTGATACTGTTTACATGAGTCTGTGGTGATTTGTACACATTAAGGTGCTTTAATTTTACACCTTTAAAATCTGATGTCGTAAACAAACTTCATGAGGGTGGCCTGAGGGCCCGACACCCTCACTGCCTGGCACCATGGAGTCTGATTGGCATTTGCCATAGAATGCCAGAATTGGCAGGTCCGCCACCAGCAGAGCATGCCCCAACGTTGTGAGGCATGCATACAAGCACGTGGGGGCCGAACAAACTACTGAGTACCATTTTGAGTTGCTGCAATTAAATTTTGGCAAAATTTGAGTGAATCTGAGTATTTAATTAACATTTGCAACAGACACATAAAAAAATTAAAGGAATACTTAGAAAACACATCAGATCTCAATGGGGAAAAAAAAAATCATGTTTTATATCTATACTGAAATAGACTGGATAATGTTTTAGGAATGAAAGGATGTCACATTCTTTGATGGAAATGAAAATAATCATCCTACAGGGGGCTGAATTCAAAGACACCCTGAAAATCAAAGTGAAAAAGTCTATTGCCAACAAGGGTTTCTCCACCATGTACTAAGTCATGTTTTGCTTGGGGATCAAATACTTACTTCACTCAATGACATGCAAATCAATTTATAACTTTTATGTAATGTGTTTTTTCTGAATCTTTGGTCAGTATTCTGTCTCTCTCCATTAAAATGAAACTACCAAAAAAATTAGACTGTTCATTTCTTTGTAAGTGAGCAAACTTACAAATTCAGCAGGGGATCAAATAATTATTTCTCGCACTCTACTTATGTGACAGATTCAGAATTCATTTTGACAACTGTATGACCTTATCTACACCCCTCGTATGTGAAGTCCCCCAGGGCTCAATCCTTGGACCAATTCTGTTTTCTTAATGTTACCCCTGGGTCATCTACTTGACAGTTTTAAAAGGCATTTCTTACCATTGCTATGCTGATGATACACAGCTGTACTTTTCTGTCAAATGTAACAACCTCAACAGCCTCTTCTACCTCAGTGAATGCTTTATTGCCATTAAAAATTGGATTCTTCCTCCATCTTGATCCAGGTAAAACTGAAGTTCTTGTGTTTGGCCCTGATGGCTTCTCTAGGGAGGTCAGCCATTACATCTGCCCCCCCCTTTTTTGTGTCTTTTTGCCTTTATTAGAGAGCACAGTAGAGAGTAGACAGGAAAGAGGGGAGAGAGTGTGGGGGAGGACACACAGCAAAGGAACATCGAACCTGGGCCACTGCATTTGGCAGCAATGCAACAATGTACAGCAAGATCCTTGATGATAACCTGCTCCAGAGTGCTCTGGACCTTGGACTGGGGCAAATGGGACATCGACCCTAAGCACACAGCCAAGATAAAATAAGGAGTGGCTTCGAGATCACTCTGTGAATGTTCTTAAGTGGCCCAACCAGAGCCCAGACTTGAACCTGATTGAACATCTCTGCAGAGATCTGAAAATGGCTGTGCACCGACACTCCCCATCCAACCTGATGGAGCTTGAGCGGTTCTGCAAAGAAGAATTGGAGAGACTGCCCCAAAATAGGTGTGCCAAGCTTGTAGCATCATACTCACAAAAAAACTTGAGGCTGTGATTGCTGCCAAAGATGCTTCAACAAAGTATTGACCAAAAGCTGTGAGTACATGTTATATTTTTTGTTTTTTATTTTTAATAGATTTGCAAGAATTTCAAGCAAACTTTTTTTCACTTTGTCATTTTGAGGTATTGTGTGTAAAATTTTGAGGTGAAAAATGAATTTAATCCATTTTGGAATAAGGCTTTAAAATGACAAAATGTGGAATGAGTGAAGTGCTGTGAATACTTTCCGGATACACTGTATAATTATATATTGACATATTCATCAATTCAATTCAATTTTATTTTTTAGTGCCAAATCACAACAACAGTCACTTCAAGGTGCTTTATATTGTAAGGGAAAGACCCTACAATAATAGAGAGAAAACCCCAACAATCAGACAACCCTCTATGAGCAAGCACTTGGCGACGGTGGGAAAGAAAAACTCCCTTTTATCAGGAAGAAACCTGTGGCAAAACCAGGCTCAGGGAGGGGCAGCAATCTACCACGACCAGTTCGGGGTGAGGCAAGGGAGACAGGATAAAAGACACACTGTGGAAGAGAGCCAGAGATTAATAATAACCAATGATTAAAGGCAGAGTGGTGTATAAACACATAGAGAGTGACAAGAGGTGAGTGAGTCCCCAGCAACGTAAGCCTATTGCAGCATAACTAAGGGAGGATTCAGGGTGACCTGATCCAGCACTAACTATATGCTTTATCAAAAAGGAAAGTTATAAGCTAAGTCTTAAAAGTAGAGAGGGTGTCTGTCCCCTGAATTCAAACTGGGAGCTGGTTCCACAGAAGAGGAGCCTGCTCACAGTTTGGATCAAAGTAAATATGTAAGCACATCTAAATATGTAACTGTTTTTAAAAAAATCTTTTGACACAATTTGGGAATAATTGGTGCTGAAAAAAATTTAAACTTAGAAAGTTAGATACAATTAAAACTGAAATTTATAGTTATCAGTGGTAGTTTACAAGCTGCACACTTCAATGTCTCAGAGGGGTGGTTGTGACATGCTGTAAAACATATATTGCATCTGAATTTACAGGCGTGACATAAGGGGGTTTCATATGTGCTGTAGCAATAATTACAGAAATAGAATGCCTCGAAAAAACCTGCTGTGTTTTCAATTATGTCGAGGCTGGCTGTGTGGCAGGCAGAGTGGGACCCAAATGCAGGACTCAGAAACAGCTGATGTAAACTAAAAAGCAGCTTCATTTCCAAACTAAACTTAACTTGAATACAACCATATCAACAAGGAAAACATACTGCAAGGGAGGACACAACCATGAGGGTGGACGCAACGAAGAGCAAGGGGAGACTGAGCCTATATACACACACACACCAGGTAATTAGGGAGATGGGGAACACCAGGGAACATGGCTGGACAGAATCAGACTAATGAGACAAGCAGAAGCAAAACTGGACTAAACACACATGAGACACAGGCAACCAAAATAAAACAGGAAGTAACAGAACATGCGAACAGAGACGCAGGCTTAACTGAGACAGAAAGATAAACAATACAGAGACCCAGACCAAGACATGAGAACTGACATGGGGACCAGAGGAAAACAGACATGGAGACAGAACTGACTAGAGAAACAAAACATAAACAAACACGAAAACAGAACAGAGGTGAGACTAGTACAGAGCACATAAGGGAACAACATAATCAAAACCCAAGAACTAGAAATATAAATAACTCAACTAAGAGGCTCTAGGAAAAACTAAAGTCATGACTAATACAGAAACCTAATACAAAAACAAATACTGAACTAGAACCTGAAAAATCTCTTATTATCCAAAATAATGAAAAATGAAAAGTCCCAGGACCATGACAAATGATATGTTCATTGTGTAAATATAAGCATATTGTGTGTATATATATCATGTGTATAAAAACACTGCAGACATTTATATCTGGCAGTGTGGTAGAAGATTACAATCTTGAGATTTAAGTGTTTTTCAAAATTGGTGACATCAGTGAATGATACCTGTTGTGTGTGATCATGTCCTACAGCACTGTGTAGCTGTTTTGCATAGACCAATTTTTCTTGCTCAGACATACCAGCATTGACAGAGTGTGCAAGGCACAAACAGAAGCACAGGTTGTTATTATCATTGTTTGGATTGTACAGCTATCTCCCTTTTGTCGTTAATCATCAATACAACCACTAGAGGGAAGTAGAGCATTACAAGCAGTAGCATCAAAACAACCACTAGAGGGAGGTATTGCATTACCAGACACTAAATGAGAATTATTACAGCCACCACCAATAGAGGGAGCTACAGCATTAGAAGCAGTAGGGAGAGCCAAACATTGACAAGCAGCAACAGCACCAAGATCAGAATTAAATTGACCAACATCAGCAGCAGCAGCATCAGCAGCACCGCAAAGATCAAGAGGGGAAGGCATGCCTAAATATGTACATGCCAACCATGTGGAGTGGTCATCTAATCTCTGACCAGTCTGACCAAAGCCATCACCCTATTTAAAGATTTTATTAAGTGGTTGTGAAGCCATTTTATAAATTTGGTTTCCATTTACCTGTCTCTCAGCAGACATAAAATTATTCACACATTTTGAATAAAAGTTCTGAAATATTGAGAGTAATCTCTTTTATGAAAATAAGTGTTTTTTGTATTTATTTAGTGTGGCCTCAATTTCTTCTAATTTTCTGTGTTTTTTCAGTCATTAACACTCCATTGTAAGATAGGCTGTGAATGTCTGGCTGTGCTCTATGTTGTCTTCATTACAAAGGAGCTGCTCAAGGACATGTGTGGCCTTCTCTGTCTTGTGCTATGGCTGTATATGTTGATGGGCAGACCTATAGGCACATAGTGTCATGATCCTGGGTCTGTGACCCAGCGTTTTGGACTTTTCTGTTCTTTAATGTTCCTGTTTGATTATTAGTTTATTGTAATTCAGCAGTCTTGAGTTTTGAGCCTTTTTAGAGATGTTTCCAAGTTAGTTTCTTTGTGTTTACATTCTCTAGCGTTTTCAGTTATTTGGTTTCAGTTCATAGTTATAGTTTATGTCATGCCTCCCCTGTGTTCTCTTTATTTTGTTGTCAAGTCTCAGTCTCTGTTTGGTGTTAGTTACTTCCTGTTTTATTTTGTAAGTCTTGTGTCTTGTGTGTGTTGTGTTCAGTTTTGCGTCCCCTTGTCTCGTTAGTTAGATTCTGTTCACCTGTGTCTTGTTTTCCCCAGCTGTGTCCTTGCTCCCTAATCACCGTGTGTGTGTATTTAAGCCCTCAGTTTTCCTTAGTTCTTTGTCATGTTGTTTATTTCCCACTAGTTGTGTGCTCTGTGTTTCTGCCTTAGTGTTTACTTCCCAGTGTTTAGTTTCTAGTTCCTGGTTCATGCCTGCCATGCCTGCATTTGTATTTTGAGTTGTCACTATTATAGCAATAAAACTATTTCTAAGTTCACGCTTTGTTTCCTGTCACATTGGGTCCAACTCCTGCTTTCGCACAGCCAGCTCATGACAGTATGATGTGACTAAAACAATGGACCCAGTGGACTTCGCCATATTTGCAGAGGAGGAACTTAAGAGGGAGTTTTTCCAGATTAAAAAGATATTCACACGTCTTTGCCACTGCAGAGATGCCAAAGCCTTGTCCGTGGGTTTTTCCGTCATTAAGGACATTATCACAAAACGCCCACAGTTGCTTCAGTCACCCTCCATCTTGGACATTACCAAGTACCTGAAGTTTTCTTTGTACATACCATATCTCAGCCTTTGGTTTCCTCTCCAGTCCTTTTTGTCTCCCTGCATTTATAGAGAGTTGATTGGGCTCTGAACATGTGGGCCTGGTGATTAATAAAGTTGGGAAATTAAAAACTGAAAATTTAAACCAAACTCAGCATATCAGTGTGTCAAAATAAATGACAGTAGATAATTTTCTGTAATTTATTTTTTTTCACTCACCATTTGAAACTAGGTTCAGCTCTCAGAAAACTTCTGTTTTGTTCAGGCCTTTTAATATTAGTCTTTCTGCCTAATTTATACTTCTGTGTGTGGAAACGGTGGACACAATTGACCAATAAATGGTCAGAGACCTGAGAAGGCTGATTGTAAAACAACACGTTTTTCTGAGATACGGCATGCCATCACATTTTTGACCAACCTTCCTCACACAGAAACTGGAGACTGGGTCATAGAACAACATGTTCTGAGATGTGTCGCCTTTCTCACAGGCAGATCAGCTCCGACTGCTTGTTAAAGAAAGACCAAACTATTTTTCTGTGAAAAGCTGATTTAAAAAGATGAACTCTTTTTTTTTTTTTTAAATCCAAGTTAAATAAATCCAACAAAGCTAGTTCTAACAGTTAAACTTGCTGTTCAGATCACAGTCTAAAAACAAGTAGGCCTACCACTCTATAATAGCCAATTATAGAGGTTTCATTGTCCAAAATTACTAATCAGTAATACTGACATAACGTTTTATTCACCATAGTCCCAGGTTAAAACAAAGTTAAATAATCGATCCATGCAGGACACTCTAAAGCCTTTGGTTGATTGAAACACCTGATTGATATAACGCTGCAAATCCATAATACTTTTCAAACATGATAAAACAGAATTAAAAGGAGTTAAATAAATTGTTGCTTAATAATTAATCACCTACATTTTAAAGATGACATCGAGCTTAGTACCCAACGATTGTTTCTAAACATTTAGATCCACAAAATATTCAGTTTAACTAACAGGAAATTAAAAAAACACACTAGTAGCAGGATTTGCTTCTGATTAAATTAAATCATATATACCAGAATAAAACCTAATTAAAACACACCCACTAGGAAGAAGGCAGGGTGAGGCCCAACATGCACGAGCAAATGTGCCAGGTCTGGGGGTAAACATGCACGCGCACATGTACGCACATGCTCACGCAAAGATCCCAGTTATATACTACTTATAATACATCTCTCTTTCAGACAGTCATCTGTTTTTTGTTTATTTTTGTTTTTGCTGTCATTTATTCTTATTGTCAAAGGCCCTTCAAACACATTTTCATCCAAATAGAAAACCAGTGGTGTCAACCTTGTACTACACACATACCTTTGAGTGAAGGACTGGATGAGCCACTCTAAATCATAGGTTTTGGATGGGAACAGCACAAGGTGAGCGGTGCTGTCCAAATTTATAGAACTGTGTGGCTACATCTGATATGTAAAAGTCACTTTGTAAAAAACTGATTTCAGCTTCTACCTTGTGACAGGAACGCTCTTTCTGGCTCATAATGGCTTTGTATGCAGTTCCAATTTTAACACACCATTTATCGAATCATAATCAATAACATTTAACCCCCCATCATGTAATGAGACTTAACTATGGTGATGTCTGTTCCGCCAGATAAAGTTAAAAATAATTTGATTGATACCAACACAAATGCAAAAACAGTGTAAAAGGTGAGTGATTATTAAAGTACTCTAAAAATAAAATACTGCAAAATGAAATAGAAAACATAAATTAACAAAAGAGGAAGTGATGTGACTGTGAAGACAGATGTTATTAGGTGGAAAGTGTATAAAATAAGTTGATATTTCTTAAATACCCAATAATTACATCAAAAATCACAGATTTGGATGGAGTTTGATTGGCACATGCTGACTGCATTCTTTGTACAACCAGGACAGGAGAGAGAACAGGAGGAGAGAGCAGAGGGGATTAAGGGTGCAGCAGATTGGTGAGATACCAAAAGAGCAGGAAAGGTGAAGAAGAGGTGAGCATCAAAAAGACAAGACAGAGGGCACACAGTTTAAAAGGGGCCATTATGGCACAATAAAAGCAGAAGCTATAAACTAAATACTGTCAGCACACTGCCTTGCAAATGAATACTTCATCAATAAAAAATAGTAACAAATAAGAAGAACTCAAATTGCACTGATTGTTTATTTCAGTATCATTCTGTGACTTAAACCTTTAGGTAGAACATAATGTTTGACATTTTATATTAATTTTACTATAAAATATAGTAAATAACTTTTAAAAGTTGCTGTAATCAAGTGAAAATCCAAAAGATTTCAGGGCTGGGCTAAGCCCCCAGTGTTTCAAGATCCTAGCAACTTTTAAAGCCTGAAATGCCTTTGTTATACCTAAAGGTAAGAGGTCTAAAGGACAACACTAAACATTAAGCTGTTTCTTTGTTTCATAAAGGATTTAAATCCAATTGCATATTTCTACAAAAATTCATTGGTGAACACCAGATTTTGTATTAATCAGTGGAGAGGCAATGTTATTTTCTCTCATGGCAGTAACAGGTCTGGAGGTGTTGCTAAATCTAATCAAGATGGTCACTGGATCGTTGCAGTTGCAATTGTGGATGGCTCATTTGGTATATTGGTTAACACATATGGATATAATAAAACCTCTCAAAACAGGATATTACTTGACACTCTTACAGAAGCTATAGCAGAATTTCAAACAGATTACAATATAGCATTCTCACTCATTGGTGGAGATTTTAACATGTTTCAGATGAATGGTCAGATAGATGCCCATCTATGCATGAATTCATGGACATACAGTAGATGGCTTAGTTGACATTTAGAGAGGAAAAAAATCCTACTGAAAGAATTCTCATCCATAAAAGCCAATGATAGACTTAAGAATTGATAATATAAATAATTTCCTCTGGGATTAATAAAGTATTCTGATTCTGATTGATGATCGCTAGATGATTACTCTGGAAGCTGCAAACAATGAAACAAATATTTCTATTGCAGGGACCATTGTGCAATCCAGGTAACACTAACAACTGAAAACAAATGGAACTACCAGAAGAATTATTGGAAGCTTAATGCAGAGTTACTTAAATTAGAAAGTTATAGTAATAAAATGGAAGCTCATATTAAAGAAATACAGAAAATACACAGACACTAGTATGGCAAAATGGGAATATTTCAAATTTTAAGGTGAGAACTCTATTAAATATAGTCAAATGAGAGGTTAAAATCAAAGAGAAAATAAGTTTAACTTCAGTACTGAAACAACCAATTTCCCAGAGGAAAGCAGGGCAAGACTTTTAAATCTTCAGGATAAACTGGACAGCTTAGTAATCCAAAAGACACAGGCTGCTTATATTGGATTGAGAGCAAAATGGATTGAACAATGAGAGAAAAATACTCTTTGGCTTTGAGAGGAGAAAACAAGAAAAAAGTAATATAAACACTCAACATTAACACTCAACCCAACATTAATCTCAGAGTATATTTTTAAATTCTAATCTATGCTCTTCATCTTATTCATATGAGAATACTTTATACTTTGATAGCATCAAACAATACATCCCTCAAATTATGCAGAGGAGAGTTGGAAAAGCTTGTGGTCAGAAATGAATTAACCTTAGAATTGTATTATTTTTGGGGGGAAGACATTAAATATTTATTTAATTCGGAAGGAATGCATTAGTAACAGTGAATTAACATCAACTATGAAACAAGGAATTAGTACTCTGCTACCATAACCCGAGAAGGACAAAAGGTATGTTGATAATTTGAGACCAATTACTTTATTGAATGTGGACTACAAGTTGCTTGTATTTGTTTGCCAAAAAAAATGGTATTAAACAAATTGTGAGTGAAACCCAATCAGGTTTTTTTTTTTTTTTTTTTTAGAGGGAAAAAAAAAAAAAAAAAATTGC